>VSMD01001733.1:9797-27390 GCA_008750895.1 Mirza zaza | reverse complement strand
AGACTTTTTGATAAAGGCCATTCTCACTGGAGTTAAGTGATATCTCATTGTGGTTTTGATTTGCATTTCCCTGATGATTAGAGATGGTGAGCATTTTTTCATATGTTTGTTGGCCATTCTTCTGTCTTCTTTAGAAAAGTTTCTGTTCAAGTCCTTTGCCCACATTTTAATAGGGTTATTTGATTTTTTCTTGCTGGTTTTCGTGAGTTCTAAGTATATTCTAGTTATCAGCCCCTTATCGGATGTGTAGGATGCAAAAATTTTCTCCCACTCTGTAGGTTGTCTGTTTACTTTCATGACTATTTCTTTGGCTGTGCAGAAGCTTTTTAGTTTGATCATGTCCCATTTATTTATTTTTGTTGCTGCTTTGCTTGTCTTTGGGGACTTCTTCATAAACTCTTTGCCTAGGCTGATGTCTAGGAGAGTGTTTCCAACATTTTCCTCTAGAATTCTAATAGTTTCATACCTTAGGTGTAAGTCTGTTATCCAGTGTGAGTTGATTTTTGTGAGAGGTGAAAGGTGTGGGTCCTGCTTTAGCCTTCTACAGGTGGATGTCCAATTTTCCCAGCACCATTTATTGAAAAGGGATTCTTTTCCCCAGCATATGTTTTTGTCTGCTTTGTCAAAGATTAGATGGCTATATGAGGATGGTTTTATATCAGGATTCTCAGATCTGTTCCACTGGTCAATATTCCTATTTTTGTGCCAATACTAGATTGTTTTAATTACTACAGCTTTGTAGTATAGTTTGATATCTGGCATATTAACACCTCCCATTTTGTTTCTGTTGCCTAGAATTGCTCTTGATATTCGGGGTCTTCTTTGGTTCCATATAAAGCGTAAAATTATTTTTTCTATATCTGTGAAGAATGCTGATGGGATTTTAATAGTATTGCACCCAGATTCATAAAGCAAACCTTACTGGAGCTAAGCAAATGGATTAATAGCAACTCCATTAATCACCAGAGATTTCAACTCCCGACTGACGGCACAAGACAGATCCTCCAAACAGAAAATTAATAAAGAAATAATGGACTTAAACAAAACTCTAGAACAATTGGGTCTGACTGACATTTACAGGACATTCTACCCAAAATCCACTGAATATACATTCTTCTCATCAGCTCACAGGACATTCTCTAAGATTGACCATTTCCTAGGACACAAAGTAAACCTCAAGAAATTTAAAAAAATAGAAATCATACCATGTATCTTCTCAGATCACAGTGGAATAAAAATAGAAATCAACTGTAACAGAAACTCACATTTCTACACAAAAATGTGGAAATTAAACAATCACCTGCTAAATGATTTCTTCATAAATAAAGAAATCAAGATGGAAATAAAAACATTCTATGAAGAAAATGACAATGGAGAGACAAGTTATCAAATCCTCTGGGACACAGCTAAAGCAGTTCTGAGAGGAAAGTTTTTTTTATCTCCATAAATGCCTATAACCAAAAGTCAAAAAGATCACAAATAGACAATCTAATGAAAGGACTCAAAGAGCTGGAAAAACAAGAACAGACCAGCCCCAAACCCAGCAGAAGAAGTGAAATCAACAAGATCAAATCAGAATTAAATGAAATTGAAAACAGGGAGGCTATTCAGGAGATTAATAAAACAAAAAGTTGGTTCTTTGAAAAAATTAACAAAATTGACACACCACTGGCTAAGGTAATGAAAAGCAGAAAAGAGAAATCTCTAATAAGCTCCATCAGGAACAAAAAGGAGATATCACAACTGATCCCAAAGAGATACAAGATATAATTTATGAGTACTACAAAAATCTTTATTCACACAAACTGGGAAATGTGGAGGAAATGGACAAATTTCTAGAAACACACAGTCTCCCTAGGCTCAACCAGGAAGAAATAGCTTCCCTGAACAGACCAATCTCAACAGCTGAAATAGAAACAGCAATTAAAAATCTCCCTAGAAAGGAAAGTCCTGGTCCAGATGGTTTCACACCCGAATTTTACCACACTTACAAAGAAGAACTAATACCTATCTTGCAAAAACTATTCCACAACATCGAGAAGAATGAAAACCTCCCCGACACCTTTTATGAAGCAAATATTACTCTGATATCAAAACCAGGAAAGGATGCAACAAAAAAAGAAAACTACAGACCAATATCCCTAATGAATATAGATGCAAAAATTTTCAACAAAATCTTAGCTAACCGAATCCAGAAGCTTATCAAAAAAATAATCCATCATGACCAAGTGGGCTTCATCCAGGGATGCAGGGATGGTTCAACATACATAAATCTATAAATGCAATTCACCACATAAGCTGAAGCAAAAACAAAGAACACATGATTCTTTCAATAGATGCAGAAAAAGCTTTTGACAAAATTCAACACCCTTTCATGATACGAACACTTAATAAAATAGGCATAGAAGGAACATACCTAAAAATGATACAAGCCATATATGACAGACCCATAGCCAACATCATACTGAATGGGGAAAAATTGAAAAGGTTCCCACTTAGAACTGGAACCAGACAAGGCTGCCCACTATCTCCACTTCTATTCAACATAGTGCTGGAAGTCCTGGCTACAGCAATCAGACAGGAAAGTGGAATTAAAGGTATCCAAATAGGGGCAGAAGAGATCAAACTTTCACTGTTTGCTAATGATATAATATTATATTTAGAAAACCCCAAAGATTCAACCAAGAAACTCCTGGAACTGATAAATGAATTTAGTAAAGTCTCAGGATACAAAATCAATACACAGAAATCAGAGGCATTCATATACGCCAACAACAATCAAATGGAGAACCAAATTAAAGACTCAGTTCCCTTCACAATAGCAATAAAGAAATTAAAGTACCTAGGAATATACTTAACCAAGGAGGTAAAAGACCTCTGCAGGGAGAACTATGAAACACTGAAGAAGGAAATAGCAGAGGATGTAAACAGATGGAAATCCATTCCATGCTCATGGATCGGCAGACTCAACATCATTAAAATGTCTATACTACCCAAACTAATCTACAGATTCAATGCAATACCTATTTCATGGCTTTTTGTACAACAATGATGGCATCTTCAGTGGTGTAATCTTTCCAGACTTTCATGATGTTCTCTTTATAAAAGTTTTCTTCCATGGCACTGACAGTCCTTTTTATAGACTTCTGTGTGTAATGAAACTCTAAAGTCCTTGTGACCACCTCATCAGAAGGCTGAATTAGAGATGTTGTGTTTGGGGTCAAGTAGACCACTTTAATGCCTTTGGTGTTGAATTCATGGGGTTCTCAGTGGCTAGGAGCACCGTCCAATTGTAAAAGAACTTTAAAAAGCAATCCCTTACTGGCAAGGTACTTTCTGAATTCAGAACATCAACAAAAACAATCCAGAAAAAAAAAAAAAAAGTTCTCATTGTCCAGGTCGCCTTCTTGTACAACCAAAAGACCAGCAGGTGCTTTTTATCTTTTCTCTTCAAGGCTTAGGGCTCGGCAGCTTTATCGATAAGGGCAGTCCTGATCATAAACCTGACTGCAGTTGCACAAAACAGTAGAGTTAGCCTATCCCTTCCTGCCATAAATCTTGCTGCTCATTTCTCTTCCTTACTAATAACTGTCCTTTGTGTGTGTGTGTGTGTGTGTGTTTTTTTTCCCAGAATAGGGCATTTTTGTCTGCATTAAAAACCTGTTCAGGCAGATATCCTTTCTTTTCAATGATTTTCTTAATGGAGTCTTGGAACTTAGTCGCTTTCTCTTGGTTGACAGAAGCTGCTTCTCCTGTTATCTTGACGTTTCTAAAAAGTAAAACCTGTTTCTAAAATTATCAAACCATCCTTTGCTGGCATTAAATCCTCCAGCTTTAGATCCTTCCCCTTTCTTTTGCTTTAAGTTGTTATATAGTAAGTTCACTTTTTCTCAAACCATATTAGATTCTATAAGTATATCTTTCTTATAGTAATCCTGTACCCACACACAAAAAAGCAACATTTTCAGTACAAGATAAAAAGGTATTTCACAAAAAGTGCAAGGTTTTCATGTCTCTTGGCACACCTGCAGTGACAGCTTCACAAATTTCCTTTCCTTTTTTACAATGGTCATTATGCTGGATTCATTTATCTTAAAATGGCATACAACCATAGCTGAAGACCTCAATCTATGGTACATTTCAAGCAATTCGACTTTTTCTTATAATGTTATGACTTTTCTCTGCTTCTTGGGAGCACTTCTAGAATCACTAGTGGGACTTTGTACGGGTCCCATGCTGTTATTCAAGGTTTACGATGTTGCACAAAACATGAAGAAAAATACACCATAGCCATGAAAGATCACTTTTTACTATAATACATAATTTACTGGGGAGGGGACAAACTGCTCACACTGAAATAATTAGTGTCATATGACATTTTAAGAGGATACTCACAACACTGAGCTCACCTTAATAGCAACAGGAAGTTGCTATGAAAGTATTACAGTAGTACAGTATATACTACAGTTAATTTGATGCAATTATGATTAAATACTGCATATTAATGGTTGTTTATATTTCTCTCAACTACAAATGGTAACATATATAGTCTGTGTTTGTGTGAGTAAATTTTGATAAATTTTAACTTTTTATAATAGATTTGTGATATTTTTACAGTAGTAAATGTTAAAATAGACTAGTACCTACATATATTTTCTGCATCTATGGCATCTAAAATTTTCTTAGTTTCTTGGTATTTCTAGGCTATGTAGTTTGTGTGTGAGTTTTGTCACATACCTTCAATACATTTTCCAAAATATTTATTGAAAAACATCTGTTTCAGGTGGATTATGGACCTGTGCAATTTAAATCTGTGTTGTTCAAGTATAAACTGTAGTTCCACTTATTTAATTGATTTTATTGACTTTTGTCAAACTAGCAAGTATATATTGCTGTGATTGGCTTTTGGTTAGGGTCTCAGATGGTAGTTTTCTGCTTTTACTTTTAACATTCAATTTTATAAATCATTTTGAACCTAAAAGGACACTCAGGGATTGCTTTCTATTCTATGTTAGGAATGGAATATACTGAGAGATTCTTCTTGGGCTATAATATTAAGTCTACACTAAGCCATTTGCCAAATAAGTCAACATGCCTTTGAAAAGAAATCCTTTAAATATTTTTAAGAAGAATTTATTTTTTTCCCAGAAAATTTCTGCCCACCAGTGTAATCAGGAACGAACATTGAATGTTTATTGGGAGAACTTAGCATTGGCCCTGGCCAATAGTATTCTTTAAATTTGCTTGAAGAAATTTGAGACTTCCATCTGGCACTATTACATACAATTAAAAGAGGTATAGGTTTGTGTTGTGGTTGCTGTTTGTTTTACTTTAAATCCCATCAAGTGTGTGAAGGTGGCTTTGGATGCCTTAGTGTGTTTCAGTTGCTTCTACAGTCTTGGATGTCTTCAGTGGAATTAAAGAATTCTGAAGGGTCTGATTTAAGCCTTAGGTACATGAAAAGGTGGTGGTGTAAAGCCAAATTCAGGAGAACTGAGATCAGTCCTGGTTTTGCCGTTTCCTACTTGTGTGACTTTAGACAAACCACTTATCCCTTCTGAGCTTCCGTTTCTTCCTTTGTAAAATGGATATTAAATGTTACTCTCTCTATATGATCAAATGCCACATGTACTAAAGTGCTCTGAATGTTGCAAGTGAGATAAACATTTAAGGCTGATTATTTTCATTATTGCAATGAAGAAGTAGAAAACTGGCAAAGAAACAAAGAAAGAGAAAAAAAATAAAGGAAAGGGGAGACAATGAGAGCAGAAAACATGATAGTTGTACAACTTGGGAAATGGTAGAATGAAAATGTCAAAGTCTTCAACAGGAGGACTGGCTAACATCCTGGCGTGCCTCAGATCCTTAGTTGCCCGAAAAGTGACCAGTGAAGTCTATTACATTTAAATGTGGGAAACAAAGTCTGAGAGATTTGTAGGCTCCTAAATCACTAGCTGAAGCTGTCAGTCACAACAGCCCCAGCAATATGGCTTAAGAACAAAAAATCAACAAGAAAAAACAAACAAAATAAAACTGGGTATGCTACTGTTGAATATACCCAAATTTCCATTTTTGAAACAATTTAAAAAGATTTTTGAGTCAGATTTGGTTGAATAATCTTGGACAATTATATAATTTTGTAGACTATGAATCCCTTCTTTAAAATATATCTAACATCCATACCATACAGAATTGATGGAGAATTCAATGATACACCTAGCGCCTAGCATAGTACCAAGATAGTCTGTTTTGTAGATCTTCCCTGTCACATAGATTCATCACTACTCTCATGACTTCTCTCTCCTTTCACTCTTGTCCCATCATCTTCTGTTTTTCTTTTATTATAGAATACTGCATATCTTACTCCCATCCCTCTCTTCTTGGTGAATCTTCCACGAACAGATCTTCCAAACTGCTTAACTCCCCAGAACCTTAAATTCCCTATTTACTAGTCGAAGGGAGAGAGATGTACAACCTCAGATAATCAATGACCCTTCTAATCAAGTATTTTCCAAATATTATTTCCCCAGAAATTTTTAAACACCAATTCAAAGACTTACAAGGAAACTTCCTATGCAACCATACCCTCCCAGGCACAAAATCTGAGCTTTCATTTGTTATTAAATTATTGACTGAAAGCTAAATGTATGCCTCTTTTCACATACTCTTTCAGAATATGTATTTCAGAATACAAACTCTTTTAGTGAGAGCATTGCCCCAAATCAAAATGTCCCAAAACAAACAAAGAATGTTCAGTTTCTTCCCTAGTATGTTTCAATCTTTTCTGCAGACAAGTTTTGCAAAGTAAAATGTCACTTGTGTTAAACATTGATCTTTAGTCTTCATCTACCAAGATTTTTAATCTTTTAGTTTTGTATGCTGAAGGCAGAGTTACTGAATAACAATAACCTGTAAACATATCCATAATGCTGTAAGACTATGATGGACAAAGAAATGATGATCTATACCTATTAGGGGAAATTCCAGGGTGGCAGGATTGATTTCTTAATATAGCATTCTGGAACTTGTGATTTACAATGGGATGATGGATCATTGATTTATCTAATGTTACTTTCATTACTAGAGAATGTTCAGCACCCTTGCTGCAAAGGTGAGGGGAAAAAAGCCATGTTATTTGCATCTCCACACCATACCCCATCCCCAATAATTATTAAGTTGCATTTTTTTATGATGCTTTATGGAACCAGGATTACTACTTTCAATTATTTCTCCCCATGATTTTGGTTAATGTATTTTTTTTAATTGTTTTGAGCACCAAAATACTTGTTCATTTAATAACTATGTGTTGAGGTCTCTCTGTGTGGCAGGTGACCTAAAAGTAGTCCTGTTGCTAGATACAGGAAGAAAGGACCCCTATGTTAGTACATCAAGGGAGAAGGTGTCTGCAGGACCAAGGAAATGTGCCTCTCCCTTTTAGAGGAAAATCTGGGTACCCAGTAACCTGAATTCCTTGTCCAAGCAACTGTGACTTCCTTTCCAGGGCTAGAATAGTAGACTTTGTCCTTCTGCAGTCTGAAAGGGCAGCAACAGTGTGCCTTTCTTTAGTCCTGAGGGGTACCAAGACTTAGTTATATGAGAGGGGTAGGTACCGTGGAAAAGCTGGGACATGCATGGTGGGTGTCCACAGTACCTGTACATGCAGGCAAGATGATAAGGATGGAAACCAAGGGAGAAAAAGAAGCAAGGCATGTGCCAGAAACTGCCATTTGCCAACCCCAATTCCTGCCAATGGTGGGAATAGACCTGTAGTGGTGCTAGTAAGACAAAGGTGGATTCAGTACATTATTCTGCGTGACTAGATTATAACGTGATGAATCTTACTCTTTCCCTTTTACATTCTAACATTGTTGAGGGGACGTTATATAAATGAGCCAAAGATGGCCTCTGTCTTGGCCTTATGTTGTTTCCTCAAAGCAGGTAGAGACCCTAAGACCCATTAGCTTAAAAGTTTACCATGGTCAAGCTCAAATTTTTACACATCCACTTGTTTTAAATATAACTAAACACACAGATTTTTATCTATTCCGAATCCATCTGCTTTGTGTACTCCTGGAAACTGTATTCAACATCTGATAGCTAAAGATAAAACCCTGAAGCTATAAAACAACAACAACAACAACAAAATTAAGGTGCTTCTGTCCTTCAGAGTTTTCTGATCTAGAGATTCCCTTCTGTGCTGCTGAGTCACATCACCTATGGTGTTTCCCCGAAAATAAGACAGGGTCTTATATTTATTTTTCCTCAAGAAGACACTCTAGGGGATGTGTTAATTATTTTCAGGGGATGTGTTAATTTTTTTAAGTACGGTAAGACAATCTACATTTATTCAAATATAGTTAAGTCGTCTTCTTCTGGAACATCATCATAATAAAATGGCAGCCACAGCTTTCCTTCTTCCCCCTGGGGACACACAATACCTAAAGCGGAGTGTCTTGCTCCTCACTTCACTGAGGAGACTTTCCCCTCAAAGCCTCAGCTTGCAGCACACACAGGATGGCTGGGACCTGACAGGGGGAGCCCAGCTTGTTGGTGGGGCTGCCTGCACCTTTCCGGTCACCTCTGGGATAGTAGCAGTCATGATGGGGCAGATGAGAAGGGCTGATTTTCTTCTTTGTAGCTCGGCAACAAAATGCTTGGGTTGTGCAGATATGCTGAGTAGCCACGCCCATCACTAGGTCTTATTTTCGGGGTAGGGCTTATATTGCACAAATGCTTAGAAATCCTGCTAGGGCTTATTTTATGGGTAGGTCTTATTTTGGGGGAAATGCGGTATACAGGTAACTCCTCTCTCCACTCCCTGCTCCCATGGGTGTTCCCTTGCTCTCCTTCTATTCTGGATGGAGGTTCCCATGCCAAAAGGGACATTCTGTGCATTCAACTCATCAGTGTCACCCAAATAAAGCTTGTGTGTGTTCCTGCCACCTCCTGGTCATATCTTTTTCTTTGATCAGTCCCCAAGGACTCATTCCACACAAGGAAAAAACCCTTTTAATTTTTAGGTATAAAAAAGCAGTTGGCACACTATGACCTGTTAGCCAAACCTGGCAATCTGCCTGTTTTTATACAAACTTGAAGCCAAGAATTTTTTTTTTATCTTTTTAAACAGTTGAAAAATCAAAAGAAGACCACTTTTGTGGCCTGCAAAAATTATACAAAATTCAAATTTCAATGTTTCTCAATAAAGTTTTATTGAAACATAGCCTCACTCATTAATTTACATGTTGTTTATGTCTGCTTTAGCACTGCAATGGTAGAGTTGAGTAGATGCAAGAGGGACTATGTGACCTGCAAAACCTAAAGTATTTATTATCATTCCCTTTATAGAAAAAAATTTACTTAACTCTTGAAATAAAATAAGGTGGTTTGTACGTCACTATCTTCTCATCTAATGCATTCAATGATTATAGTAAAAAAATAAAAAGAAAACGAAGAAGAAGAAGAAATATCGCACACATTTTTTTGAATATCTTTCTTAAGGGATATAACCATACCATATGGAATAGCCAAAGGAAGTGGTATACACAATCTTCAATTGGTTAAAATCTATTAATTCTATAGGTTTAGGGTAAGATGAGAGGAGGAGTCCATTATATTTGCAACTCTTGGAGAAAGATGTGGTATGCTCAACTCAACAAAGCAATTGTTAGAAAAGTGGCTTCACTTCTATTTGGATTTCATACAATAGGATTATGTTTGAGTAGAATTCATAACTTAGTCCCAAAGGAGAAAAATAAATAGTAGCTGGCTGGATAAATAAGATATTATTAAAACAGTTTAATTTTCCCTGGGGAAATTTAAGAAAGCAGATCGAGCTCTATAGAGGATGTTTGTAAGTCAAAAGTTTAACTCCTATTTTGGCTTACTATTCATTAATTATAGTGTTCATATTTTAGATAGCATTTTGTAAAATAATATAATTTTCAGTCTGTTTAATACTTCTGTGTACAAAACTATGAATATTTGACTGGAGAGTGTGTAAGCAAAAGGGAACTTATATATATTTTAAAGGAGTTATTTATTCATTAGATTTATTTTAAAAGCAAACAAACATTACCTTCCCTGAAGCAAATTATACAACTACATTAAAACAGAGGTTTTGAAATTCCCTTGAACTTATGAGAAACTTTGCTTTGACTCACCATATACAAGACTAGAGGAATCTGTTTTCAGATACCTCGGAGTGAGATACCACTGTCTTTGTTGTCTGGAAAGATTCATATGGTTCACTCATATGGTTCATTCATATGATTTATCCTTTTATTTATTTATCTTGTTAATAAGCCTTGAGGGAGCCCCTAAGTCTGCCAAGTACTGGGTAGGAGCTGTGAGTATAAGGAAATGGGAGATTATTATGGTCCTTGGGGATGGAGCAGTCTTTCTGAAGCATTTTGCTTTATACCTCCCTGCTGTAGCAGATTTCAGTTTTCCTGGAAGACGTTTGCATTGATTTCATTGAAAGGACTTTCCTTTCCATGTTATATTGAAAAAAGAAAAGTTAACAGTGGGTTTATGACACATTTTCGCCACCTCTAGAGATCTTGCTAACCTCCATCAGACATCCTTGTAAAACATCACTGATAGTTAATCATACAATGATAGCCAGGGGAGATCTCATTTAAAGATGTTTTATCAAAATATACCTATTTTGATTAGGATGTTTATTGTCAACTCAGAATTTGAAAATTTATAAAATGCAACTGACTTGAGAGTAAAGGTTAGTAATATAAATTATCCATTTACATAATAAATGGAGTGTAAAAATTAATAAACTTCGAACCTAAAGGGTGTCCTCTGAGCTGATATTTAACTCACACTTTGTAAGCACCCCTCTGTTATCCCAAAACCAAAATATGTTCCAGTAGGAAAAAGCCCTAGGCATAATTCTCTTTTATTTCATTTTATTAATCAATTTTTTTCTTCTTGATATTTACAAGTTCTCTCTATATTTGGGATAGTTATCTGGTTTTAGGTTTAAGTGTTACAAATATCTTCTCCTAATTTGTAACCTATAACATTACTTTCTTTAATGTATTTTTGATTAACACAAGTTCATATATTTAATATAATCAAAATAGACAAATTAATGTCTTTTATGTTTAGTATTTTCCTTTGTGATCCTGTGATCTTATATTTTAAAAATTTTAAGTCTTACTTTCTCCTCCCTTGACTTTATTTCTGAAATATTTATATCTATAAAAAAGCTGAGAGAGCAGTACAGGGAACATCCATATACTCTTGAATGGATGTTTGAACACACGTGTGTCTTTATTTAGACAGATCACTTATCTATTGTTTTTTTGGACTGCAATTTGTACAATCCCTGTGTAAAGTAATTTGGAGATACCTCAAAGAGCTAAAAATAGAAATATCATTTGATCCAACAATCTCACTATTAGGCATCTACCCAAAGGGAAAAAGACATTTTATAATAAAGACATCTTCATTAGAATGTTTATGGCAGCACAATTCACAATAGCAAAGATGTGGAAACAACCCAAGTGCCCATCAATACATGAGCGGATTAAAAAAAATGTGCTATATGTATACCATGGAATACTATCCAACTACAAAAAACAGTGGTGAACTAGCACCTCTTATATTATTCTAAATGGAGCTGGAGCCCATCCTTCAAAGTGAGGTATCACCAGAATGGAAAAATAAGCACCACATGTAGTCACCATCAAATTGGTACTAATTGATCAACACTATGGTGCTCACATGGTAGTAATATTCATCGGGTGCTGGTCAGGTTGGAAATAAATTCACAACTAATGGAGGCAGGGCACACTGTATGGGGGAAGGGCATGCTTGTAGCTCTGGCTTGGGTGAGGAGGCAAAGGCATTATATGTAACCAAAATATTTCTACCCCCCATAATATCCTGAAATTAAAAAATATATATTAATATTTATTTATATCAATATATATGGAAAAGATACCTATGTAGATTGATGTATGGATAGATAGATGATAGATAATCTTTCTATCTATCTATATAAATCTCTTAACTTCTTCCTTAACCATATAAAGGTAAAGGACCTCATTCCTTTCACCTTTAAGCTCTTTAGTATGAATTTCCTAAAAAAAGGTGATATTCTTCTGTATAGCCACAATTTCTTGCATTCAAGAAAATTACCACAGATAAGAATATGATGTTTAGATAGTCCATATTCAAACTTTTTTTTTTGCCTGTCTCAAATATGTTCTTTATAGCTCTTTTTAAATTATGATTCCCAACATGGTTAGTGTACTGCTTTCACTTGTAGTATCTCTTCACTACTTCCAATCTAGAACAGGACTTGGCAAACATTTTCTATAACAGGACACATAGCTAATCTTTTAGACATTATGTGTCAAATACTCTGTGTTGCAACTACTCAGCTCTGCTGTGAGGGTGCTGAAATAGTCACAAGCAATATGTGAATGAATGAATATGACTATTTTTCAACAAAACTTTACTTACAAATAAGTTTTTCCATAGCTTGTTGACCCTTGGTCTAAAACAATCATAAAATATTTCTTATCTTTCATTCTCAGACATTTTTTAAGATTCTAGACTAGTTTTCTTATAGCATATACCACACGCCAAGTGCATCTGATTGAACTTTCTGTTACATCATATCCAGAAGAATGTGTTACTTCATTATTGAAAATACTCAATTTAATCATTTGCTTAAGTTGACATTTGTCTTATCCCTACTTTGTAATTATATTTTTCCCAAATGAACAATAATAAACTTGAAGTAAATATTTTAATTAATAAATAAACTTGAAGTAATAATTTTGAGTACATAAATCACTTGTTCCCACCAACATTTCACTCAATGCCCTAGGCATTCATTGATGGCCCTACTTAAACCAATCATTACATTGGTGTTAGCAAAATGATAATTTATAATTCTAGTACTCCTTACGTATTTATTAATTGGCAATTTTCTTAAAGAAGAGCTTTCCTTCCCTAGTATTTCCCTTCCCACTTTATGCAATATTACAATACACTCAAAGATTTTTCAAAAATTTAATATTGTACAACCCATTAGAACTATCATTCCTTTTGTTGGTCAAAATGCCCCACTTTCAAATTGGCTTCCCTGGACTCTTGACATACTCTTGTTTATCTTGTTTTATTGGTCACCAAAAAAAAAAAAAATGTATATCAGGCTCACTTTGCACTTCTCTTGCCTCAGATTTGGAATAAATGATTTCTCTAACAACCTTTACTAAATAACAGTATTTTAAAAATACATTTCATTGTTGTATCACTATCACTAAGCCTTTTTGTTGGAAAGAGCAGGAAAATATTTTTTTAATGAAATATTTATGGTGAATGTCCTTTAAGATGACTTCCAATAATCTCTGCCTAGTGATATTCACACCTGTGTTTAATCATTTCTCCTTGAGTATCAGCTGAATTTAGTGACTCACTTCTAGTGAATAGGAATGTGTTTGAAGCAATAGTATGTCACTTTTAAGACTAGCCTATGAAAAGACTGTGGCTTCTGTCTTGGGTGCTCTTTCTTGCTCTCTCACTTGCTTGCCTTGACATAAGTCACTGCCATGCTGTGAGCTATTTTATGGAAAGGGTCATATGACAAGGAAGGAGTGGTGATACCATTAGCCAATAACCAGTGAGCAACTAAAGCCTTCAGGATAATAGCTTGTGAGAAGTTTGTGAGAAACCACAAGAGTCAACTTTGAAGCCAATTCTTTCTTAGTCAAAGCTTTAGATGAGATTGTGGCTCTGGCTGATAGCTTTACTATGGCTATGTGAGAGACCTTAAGCCAGTGGTACCAAGTGGCACCTAGATTATGCAGAGACTATGAGAAAATGGAGTAAACTTTTTACACCTCAATACAATAATGAATTAAGTAACTTCTGCATACCATGGAGTACTACTCAGCCACAAAAACAATGGTGATCTAGCACCTCTTGTATTAACCTGGATAGAGCTAGAGCCCATTTTACTAAGTCAAGTATCACAAGAATGGAAAAGAAGCACCACATGTATTCACCATCAAATTGGTATTAATTGATCAATACTTACATGCACATATAGTAGTAACATTCATCTGGTGTTGGCCAGGTGGGGGGGATGGGTATATTCACACTTAATGGGGTGGTGAACACCATCTGGAGGATGGACATATTTGTAGCTCTGACTCAGGCGGGGAAAAGGCAGTATATATAACCTAAAAATTTGTATCCTTGTAATATTCTGAAATTAAAAAATGTTACTTCTGGGTACCTATAAGATAATGGTGGCCGCTAAAGTGAATTCTTTCCATACATTCTCAAAAAGAAAAAAAAAAAAAAAGAAAGAAAAGCAAAGAAAACTCAACATACAGATCAACAGAGACTAAATAAAGCCATTCATAACTCATGCTTATAACTAAGAATCGATAAATACTATGAACATCAAATTTCATCTAAATAGAAGAAAAGACCACCAATTACAGCCAAACCAGCTCCAGAATCGACGTTGACATTAAGAGTTATAGGATATGATGCAGAACAGGAGTCAGGGAAGCAGAGAGGTTATGCATGATAGAATAAGGATACAAACACTTCAAGAAAGAAAAATAATTAATATGACTCTAGTGACAAAATACTCATATGAAATCCACTGGCTAGTTGCAGATTGAAATGAACAAACTTGACAGTACATAGGGACAGAAATAGTAGGCTTAGAGATGCACGAGTTCAGAGAAAGAAATGTTTGGTGCATAAAGTGTAGCTACTTTTTGGATACTTATTGGTGAAGTGGGAGAGTAGAGTTGGAGTAGGGAGTAAAAAGTGTAAATTAATGATGCTGCAAAAATAAAAGACCATCAAATAATCAGAAGACTCTCTAAACATTAATTTATGAGAGACAGCATTGTATATGAAAGAAAATGTAGTTCACTATACCAAGAAAAGTGAATATACAGCACCTACCTATAGTAGAAACAGGAAGCAATTAGAAAAAATATACTAATAATAGGAGAGTCTAACACACCATTGAAGATGTAAAAAAGTCCACCGTTACAGTACAAAAAAAAGTGAATGCATAAAAATCTGAAAAAGAGATATCCAACAAAGTAGGGTTATATATTTTGAACTCTATCACATGATAGAATACATGCATTTTCTCTTAAATACATGATGACATTCACAAAAATTGCCCACATACTAGTCACAAAGGAATTATTAACAATTACCATCTACTAGAAATTATGCAAAGATACTTATAAGAGAATCAAACTAGAAATTAAAAATTGAAAAAATAACTTCCCTCAGGAATTTTATAATACTCTAATAAACAATTTTTTGATGACAGAAAAGATATAAATCAAAATTAGAGAATTAAAAAAAATATCATCATGAAATTGTGGAAGAGAAGGAATTAGGGGAAATAAATGATTTTAGGAGAGATGAATGGACCTTAAAGAGAGAAATTAGCTTGTAAATAATTCTTGTAAATAGAATGAGACTGGAGAACAAGTAATACTTTGGACAAAGTTTGTTGGGGGCTTTAGGTGTGATGTTTAATTTTCAGTTTCTTCCTCTGCGATATGAAGTTTAATCTTCTCTGGTTTATGTCACTTCAGGGAAGTGACTGAAGACAACTGTGTTTCTCTTTGGCAGGTCTAATTTCTAGAGAATAACCTAGTTCTGTGTTTTGGGAGAAACGGAGGGTCAGAGAAGCCTTGTGGCTACTTCTTTAGTTCAGTATGTCAAGGTGTCATATTTTAGGGTAGTGGTTCCCAATATTTTTGGGGCCAGGGATCGGTTTCATGGAGGACAATTTTTCCACAGACTGGGCGGTGATAGGGTGGGGGTAGGTTGAGCTCAGGCAGTGATGTAATGGGGAACTGCTGTAAATATGGATGAAGCTTGGGTCACTAGCCCGCCGCTGTCCTCCTGCTGTGTGGCCCCCTGGTTACTAAGCTTCATGGAACACAATTTTTCCATGGGTGGGGGTGGGGGGCAAGAGGAGCTATGTGGCCCTGTCCCCAACAGGCCACAGACCATTACTGGTCCATGGCCTGGGAGTTGGGGACCTCAGTTAGGGTATGGTTTTCTGAGTCTCAACACAATATAAAATATAATATGAGCAAGACTATTGACTATGTTGACCAACTTCAGATTTATGAAACACTATATCAAATAATTTCAAACTTTATGTCATTTTAGTGTTCACATGGTATTTTTTATCAAAATAAAACTGTTTTGTCATAAAATAAATCTCAATAAGTTGAAAGTGATTTGAAGCATATCCCCTGATAAGAATAAATTTTAACTAGTATTAATAACAAAATGGCAACCTAAAACATCTCCAACTATAGGCATAACTCATTTTATTGCATTTCACTTTATTGAGCTTCCCACATAATTGAGTTTTTTACAAATTGAAGGTTTGTGGCAACTCTGCGTTGAGCAAGTCTATAGGCACCATTTTTCTAACAGCATGTGTCTCACATTATGTCTCTGTGTCACATTATGTTAATTTATACAATATTTTAAACTTTTTTATTACTACTACATCTGCTATGGTGATCTGTGATCAGTGATTTTTCATGTTACCAATGTAATTGTTTGGGGTGCCATGAATTGTGCCCATATAAGATAGTGAACTTAATGTATAAATGTGTGTTCTGATTGCTGCACTGACTGTTACCCCATCTCTCCTCCATTCCTTGGGCCTCCCTATTCCCTGAGTCAAAACAATATTGAAATTAGGCATGTTAATTACCCTACAATGACCTTTAAGTGTTCAAGTGAAAGGGAGAGTTGCACATCCTCACTTTAAATCAAAAGCTAGAAATGATTAAACTTAATGAGGAAGGCATGACAAAATCTTAGATAGGCTGGAAGCCACACTTCTTTCACCAGTTAGTCAAATTGTGAAGGCAAAGGAAAAGTTCTTGAAGGATATTACAAGTGCCACTCCAGTGAACAAATAAATGATAAGAAAGCAAAACAGTCTTACTGCTGATATGGAGACAAAATCATAGAAAGTTTTAGTGGTCTGTGTAGAAAATCAGACCAGCCACATCATTCTCTTAAGACAAATCCTAATCCAGAGCAAGGTCCTAACTCACTTCAATTCTTTGAAGGCTGAGTGGGGTGAGGAAGCTACAGAAAAAAATAATTGAATCTAGTAGAGGTTTGTTTGTACGGTACAAGGAAAGAAGCACAAGAAGTGCAAGGTAAAGCAGCAAGTGCTGATGTAGAAGGTACAGCAAGTTATTCAGAAGATCTAGCTAAGATGATTGATCAAAGTGGCTATGCTAAATAATAGATTTTTGTGTAGACAAAATGGCCTTTTGTTGGGAAAAGATGTCATCTATGACTTTCATAGCTACAGAAGAGAGGCCAATGACTGCCTTCAAAGCTTCAAAGAACAGGCTGACTTTCTTATTGGAGATTAATGAAGCTGATTATTTTAAACTGAAGCCAATGTTCATTTGCCACTTCAAAATTCCTAGGACCCTTAAGAATTACGTTAAATCTACTTTACCTATGCTCCATAAATGAAACAACAAAGCTTGGATAACAGTACATCTGTTTACCACATGGTTTACTGAATATT
>VSMD01001726.1:0-42330 GCA_008750895.1 Mirza zaza | reverse complement strand
GCTTGCCCTAATCACATGAGCCCTTTAGAAGCAGAGAGCTTTCTCCCACTGGCACAGAAGAGAATCTCAGACAGACACACTCTGGCTGGCCCAGAGGAAAGCAAACATCCATGTGAATTGCCTTTGGGCAGCTTCCAGAAGCTGAGAGCAGCTGCCATTCAACAGCAGCGAAACAGGGACCTCAGTCTGACAGTCACAAGGAACTAAATTCTGCCAACTACCAGAGAAATTGGAAGAGGACGTCAAGCCCTAGATACTTAATAAGAACCACAGCCCTGGCTGACACTTTGATGCCAGCCCAGTGAAATGCTGAGCAGAGACTCTAGGCACTCTGTGCCCAGACTCTAACCTATAGTACTGTGAGATAATAAATGTGCGTTGTTTTAAGCCACTAAGTCTGTGGTAATTTATATGGCAATAGACAACAAATGCAGAAATAATTTCTCTTTTCAATCAATTATATTGGAGTCATATAGAAACTGTCACTGGTGCCTTTTGAAGCAAGGAAATGTGGAAGTAAAAATTGCTATCTGTATTTATTCCATGACCCTAAATTTAATCAAGATAGGACTATGTCCTAAAAATCTTCAGAATGTCAAAGACTACAAAACAAATGATCAAAACTGAATAGCAACAAGGAAACCACAGGGTATAACACAGGATGTTGAGTTCCTCCAGCTCTGGGTGTGGACACCCACCTGGTTGTCTTGACTTAGTCTGGTGTTACCTGTGATGCACTGTGCAGAATTATAGGTATATGCTTAGTTAACAAGGCCCCTGAGGATGGAGCTCACTTCTAGAAAGTCAGTTTTAAATAACAAAAACTGAAATAAATCAGCACTATAAACTCTGACTGCATACAAGTCATCCACTGGGCACTGAAAGCAGAATTGTTGACATATTCTCCTTGGTGACAAAAATACCTCTGAGCAGGTAAAAGTTGAAGTGTCTCTCCTCTTGCAGATTTATTCAGGCTATCTACACAACAGCTTGGCAAACTTTTTCTGGAAAGGGCCAGATTTGAGGCTTTGTGGGATATATGTTTTCTGTTGCAACTTATGTAAACAGATAAGCACAGCCATGTTCTAATAAAACTTTATTTACAAAAATAGATGGAGGGCTAGATTTGACCCAAGGGCTGTAGTTTGCTGACACTATCTAGATGGGTGAGCAGATTCTGAACTGGCAGTGGCAACTGGGGAAATAGAAAGGAGAGTACAAGTCTGAGAGATATTATGGAAATAGAGCTCACAGGATCTGACAACTAATTGGCTTTAGGGGGAAAGAGAAGATTGAGAAGATAACTTCAGAATTTCTAGTCTGGGAAGGCAGTGCCACCGTTATCTGAGCTGGGAACAAAGGTGGAAGAGATGGTGTGTGTGTGTGTGCATGCGCGTGTGTGCATGTGCATATGTGTGTGTTGAGGATTGTGGAAAAAATGAATTGGGTATTGAAATGATAAATTTGAGGTGTTAGAATATTTATGTGGAAAGTTCTAGGAGGCAGTTAGAAGTGTAAGTGAAAAGAGAGAGAGATAGAGATTGGTTGGGCAATTTGGGGGTTATCTCCACAAAGGTGAAATGTCTTGAAGTCACGGGTGTAGGTCAGATCATACATGGGAGGTTTGTAGAATATGAGCTAATATATATAAAAGTGCTTTTTAAACTGTAAGACATTATACAAAAGTAAAGTATTCCTATTATTAAATGTGACAAACAGAAGCATAAAAGGCAATAACAACCGTTTTATGTCTCAGAATCCTTGCTAGTTCCCAATTATTGCATTTTCATTCTGTGATGGCCTTTGAACAGCTCTTTTTTCCTTCCCTTGCATACATCCTGAGATTATAATGCATTAAACATTATCCATGTGCTGGCATAATGCTTTTTTCTTCCCCCAACAGATACTCTCCAACCTTTTTGGTAGACACAAACTTCTAAGACAGCTGAGACAAAGACACAGAGGAACCACTTCAATATTAGGGTCCAATGATTGGCATTTAATTTAAATGAGGAATAAGGCAGCAGGTTTAGGTTCAGGGGTATCAAAGTTTAATCAGTTAGACAGAACAAGAGACATCGAATGTAGACGCAGAGTAGACCTAAGAGACAATGTCAAGTTAGGGTTGAGGTAACCTTGAACCCTTGAAAAGTCTTTTCCATGGGGAATTGCTCTTTTCTCTAATCTCAGGGAGAATAGTGCTACCTCTTAAGTAGTCTTGACTTGCATTTCTAGGTGTTTAAGTTATCTATTGCTGCTGAAAAAATGATTCCTAAACTTAGTGGCTTAAAACAACAAACAAGTTATTATATTTCATGATTTTGTAGGTGTGGAATTTGGGTACAGCTTGGCTGTATGCCTTTTTTGTTCCATGTAGTGTCAATGAAGATCACTTGCTAGTATTCAGCTGGTAGATGGACAGGTCTGGGAGGTCTGAGACAGCTTCACTCACATGTTGTCTTAGTCTTTTCAGACTGCTATAACAAAATACCATTATTATAATACCCAATACCAAATGGGTAGCTTATAAACAACTAAACAACAGAAATTTATTGCTCACAGTTCTGAAGGCTGGGAAGTCCAAGATCAAGGTGCTGGCAGATTTGGTATTTGGCAAGGGCTCATTCTCTGGTTCACAGATGGCACCTACTCTGTGTGTCCTTATATGGTGGAGGGGGCTAGCTAATTATCTGGTGTCTATTTTATAAGGACACTAATCCCATTCATGAGGGAAGATTTCTCCTGACCTAATCATACCCCAAAGTTTCCATCACCTAATACTATCACATTAAGGATTAGGTTTCCATGTATAAATTTGGGGAGGCACAAACATTCAGACCATAGCATATGTCTAGCACCTTGATCAGACAGCTGGAAGGCTGGGCTTAGCTGAAACTGAGGACCAAGGGACCTGCACGTGGCCTCTCCAGCATTTTGGCCTCAAGATAGTCAGATTTCTTATGTAGTGGCTCAAAGTCCAGTGAGTAATCCAGAAAACAAGGTATATGCTGCATGGGCTTGTGTAACTCAGCTTCGTAGCCACATTGTGTTACTTCTGCCATATTATATTAATCAAACTGGTATTAATCTGCCTAGATTCAAGGGGAAGGAATCCTATATATGGGAGGAATGTCAAATAATTTGTGGCTATGTGTTAAGACAACCATAAAGGTCATCTGGCAGAAGGATGTGCCTTTCTGATGACGGCTCAGATGATATGGATGCTAGGCAGCCCTGCCCTACCCAGGCCTAGCATTTCATGGAGTTATGGGGGTTGCAACATTCCACATGGGTTGTAAATTGGCAGGATGGGCTCCCCTACCCAGAAAGAGCATGTCCTGAGACCAGTACTTGGGTGCAGGTAGTTTCTTTTGGAACGTTATCTCAGGGAACAGAAGTGGGGAGCTTGGAAGAGTGAAACGGGGAAGGAGGGAGAGCTGCTCCAAGGGTACATTGCTGATTTGGTCACTGCTGTGGGCTCCTGGGGCTTAGTCTTGCTGAGAGCTTATGAGGAGCTGTGTGATTGCACTTCTGAATCGTCTTTTGGAGGAACAAAAGACAAACTCACCAACTCCTCTCCCTACTTCTTCATGGTGGATTATTTTTCTGTGTGCAGCTAAATTTAGTTTGCTAGGATTTTATTAAGAATTTTTGCATCTATATTTATAAGGGACATTGGTCTGTAGTTTTCTTTTTTTGTTATGTCCTTTTCTGGCTTTGGTATCAAGGTGATATTGGCATCATAGAATGAGTTGGGGAGGATTTCTTCCTTCTCGATGTTACAGAATAATTTCTGCAGTATAGAAACTAGTTCTTTGAAGGTCTGGTAAAATTCAGGCGTGAACCTCTGGTCCAGGAATTTTTTTTTTTGTTGGAAGATTTTTTATTGCTGCTTCAATTTCAATACTTGATATTGGTCTGTTCAGGAATTGTATTTCTTCCTGACTGAGCCTACAGAGGCTGTGTATTTTCAAAAATTTGTCCATTTCCTCCATGTTTTCAAGTTTATTTGGATAGAGGTTTTTATAGTATTCAGAGATGTCATTTTGTATTTCTATGGTTTCAGTTGTGATGTCTCTTTTTTCATTTCTGAATGAATAAGTCTTCATGATAGCCCTTGTAGCATCAGAAAGATCCTGGATCAGAAAGTCAAATACATAGTGTGATGGATTGAGGTGCTGTCAAGTTACATATGTATGAAGCTGGCAGCCACAGTAACAGATGGTCCAAAAGGTGGGCTGGGAGGATGTGAGATGGTCAAAAGAGGTATCTGTTATCCATGTACACACACACACACACACACACACACACTTGAACTTCCCAATTAACTAAGTCAAGGATACAGTTTTTAAAGCAAGGGGGGCTACACAACATAAGCAGATGCAATATAGCTTATTTATGCTTTTCCCTTTCTTTGAATTTCCCACTGGGCTTATAGCTGCCATAGAAACTCTCCCCATGTTAGGTTCTACCTGAGTTGGGAAAATAACCAAATTCTTGTCATATGACTCTCCTTTTATCCTCAAGGCTCATATGACCATTCTGGAAGCACTTATATTAATAATGGTTGCACTCCTGATTAGGAAAAGATTTGAAAAAAATCAGACCTTCCTGGTTTGTGAACAAACAGTCCTGTCAAGGGCCACGTCCTTATCCCAGAGGAGAAACCAGAGTCAGTGACTAGCCCAGGTGTCCCCAAACCATACCCTTGTCCCCAGCTCACCAGTGGACAGAAATATGCATTCCCCACAGAGGCAGACTAATGTCCATTCTCCACTCTCCAGTCCCTAAAGGGGGTCAACAGTAAGCATGGCTGGTGATGTTTATCATTTTGTCTGCTTGACAGTATCAGAGGGAAAACCAATGGATAGAAATGAAAGGAATTAGAAGATCAGTATAGTTCCAGAGGCCTATTTCAAGGCCCCTGGTGAGAGAGATGATAAGCTCACCCTATTCTAAGTGAACCTATGTGTGAAATCCATAATTCTATATAAAAGAGGGATGGTTCATCTTTTTACAAAAGGCATCTCCAAGGGACTAATCTGCCTATTGAGCTCCTCTGGGGTATTTTATTTGTGTTTCATTTATTGAAAGCATAGGCCTGCATTGCATGCTGTTAACGGTTCTCAAAATTATTCTAGATTGTGGACTCAGTGAGAGCTTTTGTGAAAGTTCAGTATGCGATTCAGAGGGAAAAGGGCTTTTCAGCTTCATGTTGGGGATAGAGACCTGTGATTGCAGATTCTTCTATCTCTCTTCATCCCTCTCCATCCTTGAACCTTGAGAGATAGCAGCACATCTTGCCTAGTTCCTAAGATTACAGTTTGGGAGTCTCTGGGATGTAGTACAAGTTAGGAATGTGTCTTGCTGCGAGTGATAGAAAATCTGACAACAGTGGCTTAAAGAAGTAGGGAGCTATGTTTTCTTGCTTATTAGGAAGTCTGGAAGTGTGTGACTGCTATTGCTTCAGAAACCTAGGCCCTTTTTCTATTTCTGTTATGCTTATCCTATTGACTTGTCTTATGATTGCAAAATGACTGCAGCATCTCTAGTTATCATATCTGAGTTCAAGGCAGAAAGAAAGTTGAAGGGGAAATGTTTTTTCTCTTTTGAGGTTCTGTCTTTTTAGGGGGCAAAGGAGGGGGAATTACATATTATCAGAAGGCTGTCCTTTAGCCTTTAGATTTCATTGGCCAGAAATAAATCACAGGCCCATGGTAGACCAATACTGGTCAAAGGATATGAGAAGACCACTTAGTCCAGTAATGACTTATTCCCTGAGGCTGGGAAGGGGCCTTTCTTCTCTGAAGTCACAGAATTTCTGCCTGTTTCTTGAACAAATAAGGGTTTCTATTAGCAAGAAAGTAGTGGATGAGGAAGGGAAGTTGGGTGGGCAATTGGATAGGCAACAAACTGTGTCTGTCAGAGCCAATGAGCCAAGAAACCTGATTGTAAATTCTAACTTGCTCACTTAACTTATTGTGAAACATTGGATAAGCCACTTGACATGGCCTGGCTGCAGTGACCTCATGTATAAATTGAAAAAAGTGGACAACTTGAGCGCCAAGTTTCCTTCTAGCTCCAACATTCAGTGGTTCTGTACAATTTTAATAACTTTCTGACTATTCATGGCTAAACCAAAACTGGTTTATAATTGAAACAGATGCCTTAACGGTGCTGTTCTGGCTCCAATAACTGGCAGCTTACATTTTCATGCAGCAAATTATGTGCTGTAGATTTCAAAGAAATTCCACTCCTCCTTTTTTAACCTTTGAGGAAAAATCAGCTCTCCATTCCTCCTCCCCCCACATAGTTACATTCTATATTTGAATAGTACAGCTTTCTCCCATGTAATTCCTATTTCATTTTTATTATTTAAAAAAATAAAAAAATCAACCTTCCTGTTTGGTATAAAGCTTCTTCTAAGCCCTCTGATTCATTGTCCAATATTAAGTGAAAGTTGATGTCTTTTTAAATATATAATTGAAATTAGTGTTTGGGTATATGGTTTATATATTTTCACCCAGTTACTGACAAAGGTAAAAACTGAAGATTCCAACTGGGTGATGTACCTGTGGTTAGCACAGTGCCTGGTTTTGTTAATTACTCAGTAAATGTTTTTGAACCAATGAATTATAAGACATAAATGAGCCAGAGTAGACTAGGGCAGAATTAATTCCTCAGAGTTAGATTTTCATAGTTTTAATATCCTTGATGTCATTGAGGAGGGCATTGAAAAAGAGCTTACTTAAGACATTTGATTGATAGCTTATATTATTTGTACATTAGTGGATGTATAAAAGGAAGTCAGAAATAGTGCAGCATGCCGATTCACTGACTATTAATTGAGTGCCGTCTTGGTACCAAGCACTCTTCTAGGTAGTAGCATATCCCAGTGGATAAGAGATACAATGCTTCCTGTTCCCATGGAGCTTTCATCTAAATGGAAGACACAGATAATAAACAAATAAGCAAAAACTATTTCACATAGTGATAAGTGCTATGAAGAAAACGAAACAGGATAATGTGATAGTGAGTGGGTGGGCAGAAAGTATTAGATAAGGCAGTCAGGAAAGGTTTCTCTGAGTAGGTGACATTTGAGCTGAGACTAGAAGGGAGCTAGTGATGTGAAGATCTGGTGGAACAGTGTTCCAGGCAGATGGAATAGTAAGTGCAAATGCCCTTAGGTGAAAATAAGCATGGTGGGTTTGAAGACAAGTAAGAAAGCCAGTGTGGCACAAGTGCATTGAACAAGGGGAAGACAGTGGGGGGAGATTAGTTAAGAGAGGTGGCAAAGAGACAACCTGTGTAGAACCTTATAGAACAAGGACATCATTATTTTTTATGTTTTGTTATTTTTTAGTTTTTTATTTCAGCATATTACATAGGTACAAATGTTTAGGTTACATGTATTGCCTTTGTCCCATCCAAGTCAGAGCTTCAAGCATGTCCATCCCCCAGACAATGCGCATCACACCCATTAGGTGTGTACATACCCATCCCCCTCTCCCCCTCCCATCTGCTCAACACCTGATGAATGTTACTACTATATGTGCACGTAAGTGTTGGAAGGACATTATTATTCTGACTGCAATGGAACTCTACTTAGGGTTTTAACCCAGGGAGGGACATGATCTGCTTTAAATTTTCATAAGATCTTCCATTTGCTGGGTGGTGAATGGATTGGAAGGAGCTGAAGCAGAAACAAGGACATCAGTTTGAGGGCTACTGCAATAGTTCTGGTACAAGAAGAAGCAGCCTTCTGAGAAGGGATATGGGAAAAAGTGGGTAGATTTGAGATCTATTTTGGAAGCAGAGTACTAGGACTTGCTATGGGGGTTTGTGAGAGAGGGAAAGGAATTAAACATGGCCTTTGGATTTTAGGCTGATGTGACCAGAAGAAAGAAGGTGCCTTTTTCTCCCCTGATAATGAGAAGATGGGAGTAGGTGATGGGCAGGAGTAGTTGGGGTGGGGATAGTGGCCAGCAGTCAGAAGTTCTGATTTGCAAATATTAGATCTGAGCTGCCTCACAGACATATATACCTCAAAAGTCTACTTTAAAGCAGGGGCTTCACAAAGGAGTCCTCTTAGGAATGCAATGGTTAAAGACAGTGGAAAAAAGAGCAATCCTTGCCAACCCCTCAATAACAGAATCTCAACAATGCCATGCCTCCTGAAGCCTCTCTTCTTAAGTAGACAGAGATAACTCTTCCAATGTAATCTCCCTGATCAAGAAAAGAATTGAGAGCACACATGTCTAAGACCTTCAATATGGGCTTCCCTAATCCCCTCTTCACCTTTTTGATCAGCTCAAGCACTTACATCAGCAGAAAATCTAAACAAATAGAGGAAACTCTGTAGAGAAATTATTAAATAGTTGTGGAGAAGTCTTCTAGGGTTACCAAGATTAATGCAAAAGAAAGGAACTATCCCCAAATAAGCACAAGATAAAATCCCAGAATGATGCAGGGGGAGAAAACAACTAGGGTTATGTTTTAATTTTAATAAAGTGGAAATAAGTAGGCAGGAAATCATTTTTAAAAAATATTTACTTGGTGAAGCTGCAAATACAAACTACACACTTTTAATTATAAATTGAACAGAAAAAACTTTGGGTGTCTCTGAATTTGGGATCTGAGTTTTATGCTGTTGATGTGTATAGGAGGTGTGAGTGCCAGAGTTGGCCAGGTTTGAGATCTCACAGGCCCCTATAAGATGTCTTGAGGTGGTATTAAACAAGGTGAATTTGGTAGCAGAGCCTACCCATGACACTCTGGTCCTAGGACAACATGAGATGTTCTTAGAATCTTAGTCTCTCAGTACCTGCTAAGAATTCTGTTATGGCACACTTTGCTTAAGGCAAATAAATTGCTTCTCTATTTTCTTGCTCTCTCTGTGGCCAAGTTCTGGCTTAGTGTCTTAGTCCATTTGTGTTGCTATAAGGCAGGGGTCCTCAAACTTTTTAAACAGGGGGCCAGTTCACTGTCCCTCAGACTGTTGGAGGGCCGGACTATAGTTTAAAAAAAACCATGAACAAATTTCTATGCACACTGCACATATCTTATTTTGAAGTAAAAAAACAAATGGGCAGAAACACCCACATGTGGCCTGCGGGCCGTAGTTTGAGGACACCTGCTATAAAGGAATACCTGAAGCTGGGTAATTTATAAAGAAAAAAGGCTTATTTGGTTCATAGTTCTGCAGGCTGTACAAGAAGCATGGAAATGGTATCTGCTTGGCTTCTGGTGAGGGCCTCAGGCTGCTTCCACTCATGGCTGAAAACAAAGGGGAGCTGGCATGTGCAAGTCATATGGCAAGAGAGGAAGCAAGAGAAAGTGGAGGACATCCCAGGCTCTTTCCAACAACCAATTCTTGAGGGAACTAAGAGTGAGAACTCACTACTCCTGTGAGAATGGCACCAAGTCATTCATGATGGATCTGCTCCCATGATCCAAATACCTCCCAGTAGGCCCCACCTCCAACATTTGGGGATAGGATTTCAACATGAGACTTGGTGGGGCCAAACAAACCATATCCAAACCATAGCACTTAGTGTAGCCTTGAGTAGGAGCTATCCACTGGATGACTTGCTTGGGCTTTTAGCTTTTTCTTCCTCCTTCATCTGGAAGGTGAGAGGCTGGAGTGTGGGCTGATGATCAGACTGTCAGGCACTTAACTTTGATGGGCACACCTAAAGAGGTCTTGAAAGTTTTTATAGAGAGTCTCATCTCAGTGTGACATATATAAGTTTTGATATGTAGTCGTGCTTTTAAAATTTTGAGTGGCGAACCACTCATATGTCATGAAATGGTTTTAGTGGTATTGAACAAGATTAACAAACAAGTAAAATAAGACAAATAGAATTAAAATATCAGTGTGAATTGTGCATAGTAAAGGCAAGTATTATGTTGTGTGACTTCATTTATAAATATAACTGTATGTTCTTGGTCACAACGTATTGAAGAAAATAAGGTTGAGAAACACTGGGTATAGAGAGTAGGGGCTGAGGATGTGGCCTCTGCTGTTAGAAAACGCAGAGGGAAGAATCTCAGCTCCATTAATTACCAGCTGCATGAGTATGGGTGAGTTTCATAATCTCTTTAAGCCTCAGATTCTTCATCTGTAAAGTGAGGATAAAAATGGATCCTGCCTCATGTTTGTTGAGAGGGTTAAAGCCTTGACTATAATGCTTGACATATAATGTGTCCTGTAAATGGCAACTATTATGATTATTTATGAAAATTGGTTATTCTTCTGTTGTAGGTTTGTATGGTAGGAGAGTTGTGATTACAGTGAGTCATATGGGTATATTTTCAGTGTGAAAAATGGGTGTGGTCCCATTAAATCGTCCTTAAACACAATGTTCACTACTGGTCTGTCTGAAAGGACATCTGATAAATTTTTCAAAAAAGTTGTTTGAAAACCAAGGCTCCCTCATTAGGCACACAATTCTTAGGATGTTCAGAATAGCATAAGTTGTAATTTGCTCTCTATTCCCCTTTTGGAAAGGTATAAGATTGGGAGCAGTGGATGCAGCAATGGAATAGGGTTGTGCCCTTCCCATAGCCTCTTGGGATGGGAAGTTCAGGGATGTGTGCCTCTTATTCTCTGTGGAGTCTCTCTATTTGTTGAAGTCAGGATTCTGCCTCCAGGAATTAATTTCTTTCCTTCAGGCTGTGCTTCTAATAAACTCATCCACACTATGCTGTTCTGGTGGCTTAACATGATTAATAGTGATTTATTTAGCGGATGGCCTTTTTGTTATCATGGTTGTGTTTAATCCTTTAAATAGCTTTATTAGGGCATAATTTACATACCATAACTTCACCAATTTTAAGTGTAAAATTCAATGATTCTTAGTGAATTTACAGAGTTTAGCATCGATCACCACAATCTGGTTTTAGAACATTTCCATCACACCAAAAGAAAGTTCCCTCATGATCATTTGCAACCCTTCCCCCACTACCCCAGCCTAAGGAAACCACTAATCTACTATCTATCCTTGCATATTTGTCTTTTGTAGACATTTAATCAAAATGAGATCATACAACATGTGGTCTTTGGGTCTGGCCTTTTTTACATAGCATGTTTTTGAGGTTCACCCACATTATAGCATGTATTAGTACTTCATTCCTTTTTATTACCCCATAGTGTTCTATTGTAGGGGTATACATTTGTTTCTTCTTTTCCAGTTGATGAATATTTGATTATTTCTACCTTTTGGGAATTAGAAATAATGGCGCTATGAAAATTGACATACAAGTCCTTGTTTGGACATATGTTTTTATTTCTCTTGGTAACTAGGATTGCAATTGATGGGTCATATGCTTAAATTATGTTCAAACTTTTAAAGAAATTGCCAAACTGTCTTTCAAAGTAGCCACATAAATTTACATTACCACCATCAAAGTATGAGGGTTTTAGTTCATGTATATCCTTGCCCATGCTTATTACTGTCTATATATTTTTTACTTCAGAACATTACAGGGATACAAATGTTTTGGTTACATGGATTGGTTTTGCACACTTCAAGTCAAAGTTGTAAGTGTGCCCATAACCCGGATAGTGCACATTGTACCTGTTAGGTGCAAATTTACTCATCCCCTCCTTCCCTATCTGACCTGCTTTATTTCAGTTGAGTTTTACTTTCATATGTGCACACAAGTGTTGATCAATTAGTTTCAATTTATTTATTTTTTGGATTTTTTAAAATTTCAGCATATTATGGGGGTACAAATGTTTAGGTTACATACATTGCTTTTGTCCCACCCAAGCCAGAGCTTCAAGCATGTTCATGCCCCAAGATGATGCACAGCACTCCCATTAGGTGTGAATATATCCATCCCCTTCTCCCCCCTCCCACCTGCCTGGCACCCAGTGAATATAATTACTATGTGTACAAATAAGTGTTGATGAATTAATACCAATTTGATGATAAGTACATGTAGTGCTTGTTTTTCCATTCTTGTGATACTTCACTTAGTAGGATGGGCTCCAGGTCTATCCAGGAAAATACAAGAGGTGCTAGATCACCGTTGTTTTTTTTGGCTGAGTAGAACTCCATGGTATACATTATACCACATTTTATTAATCCACTCATGTATTGATGGGCACTTGGGTTGTTTCCACATCTTTGCAATTGTGAATTGTGCTACTATAAACATTTGAGTACAGATGTCTTTTTTATAGAGTGTCTTTCCTTCCTTTGGGTAGATGCCCAGTAATGGGATTGCTGGATCAAATGGTAGTTCTACTTTTAGCTCTTTGAGGTATCTCCATATTACTTTACATAGAGATTGTGCTAGCTTGTAGTGCCACCAGCAGTACATGAGTGTTCCTATCTCTCCACATCTATGCTAACATTTAGTGTTTGGGGACTTTTTGATAAAGGCCATTCTCACTGGAGTTAACTAATATGTCATTGTGGTTTTGATTTGCATTTCCCTGATGATTAGAGATGTTGAGCATTTTTTTTATATGTTTGTTGGCCATTAGTCTGTCTTCTTTTGAGTGTTTGTTTTTCCATTCTTGTGATATGTTGCTTAGAAGAATGATCCCTAGTTCTATCCAGGTTGTTACAAAAGGTATTAGTTTGCCATTTTTATGGCTGTGTAGTACTCCATAGTATACATATACATATACTACCTTTTATTAATGGTCATTTGGGTTGATTCCATATCTTTGTGATTGTGAATTGTGCTGCAATAAACATTTGAGTGCAAGTGTCTTTTTGATAAAGTGACTTTTCTTCCCCTCTGGGTAAATACCCAATAGTGGGATTACTGAATCAAATGGTAGGTCTACTTTCAGTTCTTTGAGTTGTCTCAATACTACTTGCCATAGAGGTTGTACTCATTTGTGGTCCCACTGGCAATGTATAAGTGTTCCTTTCTCTCCACATCCACACCAGCATATGTTGTTTTGGAACTTTTTGATAAAGGTCATTATCACTGGAGTTAGGTGATATCTCATTGTGGTTTTGATTTGCATTTCCCTGATGATTAGAGATGTTGAGCATTTTTTCATGTGTTTATTGGCCATTAATCTATCTTCCTTTGAAAATGTTCTGTTCATGTCTTTTGCCCATTTTTATGGGGTTGTTTGATTTTTTCTTGCTAATTTGATTGAGTCTTTTCAGATTCTTCTTATTTAGCCCTTTATCGGATATATTAGCATGCAAATACTTTCTCTCATTCTCTAGGTTTTCTACTTGCTCTATTGATTATTTCCTTGGCTGTGCAGAAAGAAGCTTTTCAATATGATCAGGTCCTATTGTTTTTGTTGTTGCTATGATTGCTTTTGGGGTCTTCTTCATAAATTATTTGGCTAGGCTGATATCTAGAAGAGTTTTTCCAACATTTTCTTCTAGAATTTTTATAGTTTCATGTCTTAGGTTGAAATCTGTTATCCGTTGTGAGTTGATTTTTGTTAGTGGTTAGAGGTACAGATCCTGTTTCAGTCTTCTATATGTGGCTATTCAATTTTCCCAGCAGCATTTATTGGATAAGGATTCTCTTCCCTGGTGTATGTTTTTGTTTGCATTGTCAAGGATCAGATGGCAATATGAGGATGGTTTTATATCTGCATTCTCTGTTTTGATCTATTGGTCTATGTCTCTGTGTACCATGCTGTTTTTGTTACTATGGACTTGTAGTATAGCTTGAACTCTGGTAAATTGATGCCTCTTGATTTGTTCTTTTTGCTTAAGGTTGTTTTGGCTCTATGGAGTCTTTTCTTGTTCCCTATAAAACAGAATTATTTCTTCTAGATTTGTGAAAAATGATTTTGGTATTTTAATGGACATTGCATTAAATCTGTAAATCACTTTGAGTAGTATAGACATTTTAACATTGTTGATTCTGCCAATCCATGAGCATGATATGTTTTTCCATTTGTTTACATCCTCTGTGATTTCCTTCCTCAGTGATTCATAGTTCTCCTTGTACCTCCTTGGTTAAATATAGTTCTATGTGGGTTTTTTTGTTGCTATTGTGAAAGGTATTGAATCTTTGATTTGAGTTTCAAGTTGACTATTGTTGATGTATAGGAATGCTACTGATTTGTGTACATTGATTTTGTAACCTGAGACTTTGCTGAATTTTTTAAATCAATTCCAAAGCAATCCCCAACCCAGCAGAAGAAGAGAAATAACTAAGATCAGAGCAGAACTAAATGAAATCAATTCTAAAGGAATCCTACAAAAGATTAATAAAAGAAAAAGTTGGCTGTTTGAAAAGATAAACACAATTGACAGGTCTCTTGCTAGATTAACCAGAAAGAGAAAAGAAAGGACCCCAATAGGCTCAATCAGAAATGAAAAAGGAGATATTAGAGCTGACACCATGGAAATACAAAATATTATCTCTGAATACTATTAAAAGGTCTATGTACATAAACTTGAAAAGGTTGAAGAAGTGGAGAAATTCTTGGAAACAGACAACCTTCCTAGGCTCAACCAGGAAGAAATAGGACTCCTGTACAGAACAATATCCAGTGTCAAAATTGAAGCAGCAATAAAAAATCTTCCAACAAAAAAAATTCTGGACCAGGTGGTTTCACAACTGAATTCTACCAGACATAGAAAGAAGAACTGGAATCTATACTGCAGGAATTATTTCATAACATTGAGAAGAAAGGACTCCTCCCCAACTCATTCTACAATGCTAGTATCACCTTGATACAAGAGCCAGAAAGGGACAGAACAAAAAAGAAAACTACAGACCAATATCCCTTATGAATAGAGATGTAAAAATTCTCAATAAAATCCTAGGAAACCAAACTTAGCTGCACATCAAAAAAATAATCCACCGTGACCAGCTGAGCTTTATCCCAGAGATGCAAGTATGGTTCAACATTTGCAAATCTATAAATATGATTCACCACATAAATAGAAGCCAAAACAAAGACCATATGATCTTCTCAATAGATGCAGAAAAAACATTTGACAAAATCCAGCACCCTTTTATGATAAGAACTCTTAACAAAATAGGCATAGATGGAACATACCTCAAAATTATAAAAGCCATATGTGATAAATCTACAGCCAACACCATACTGAATGGAGAAAACTTGAAAGCACTCCCACTTAGAACTGGAACCAGACAAGGCTGCCCACTCTCACCACTTCTATTCAACATAGTTCTGGAAGTCCTAGCCAAAGCAATCAGGAAAGAGGAGGAAATTAAGGGTATCCAAATTGGGAAAGAAGAGGTCAAACTATTGCTCTTTGCTGATGATATGATCTTATATTTATAAAACCCCAAAGATTCTGCCAAGAGACTCTTGTCTGTCTTTTTCATGTTAGTCATTCTAGTGCAAGTTAAGTAGTAGCTCATTTTGATTATAATTTAGTTTCACCAATGAATAAATTATGTTGAGTACCCTTTCATGTATTTATTAGCCAATATATTTTCTTTAGTGAAATATCTATTCAAATCTGTCAAAATTTTAGCTGGGTTGTGTGTTTTCTTCATCTTGAGTTGTAAGTGTTCTTTATATGTTCTGGATACAATTTCTTTATTAAGTATATGATGTACAAATATTTGATTTCAGTCTTTGGTTTGTCTTTAAATTTTCTTAAAGGTGTCTTTTGAAGAACAAAGGTTTTAATTTGATAAAGTCCAATTCATCAACTTTTCTTTTTATGGGTTGTGCTTTTGATGTGTTATTTAAGAACTCTTCGCCTAAATCAAAGTCATAAAGATTTTCTTCTGTGTTTTCTTATGAAAATTTTATATGTTTAACTTTTAAATTTAGGTGTATAATGCATTTTGAGTTATTTTTTATGGATAGTGTGAGGAAAGTATCTAAATTTATCTTTTTGCATGTGAAATATATTGAAAATTTTTGCTTCTACATCAAATTGCATTGAAACCTTTGTAAACAATAAATTGACCATAAATGTAATGGTTTATTTCTAGACTCTCAATTCTGTTCCATTGATCTATATGTCTATCCTTATGCCAGTACCACATTGACTTTTTCTTTCACATTTTCTTCATTATTGTAGCTTTGCTGTAAGTTTTGAAATCAGGAAGTATGAGTTCTTTGGCTCTGTTCTTCTTATTCGAGATTATTTAAACTGTTCTGGGTTCTTCACATTTTCATATAAATTTTAGGGTCAACCTCTCAATTTCTGCAAACATTGCATCTGGGATTTTGATAGGAATTGCATAGGATCTATAAACATATCTGGGGGAGAATTGCCATCTTAGTTATATTGAATCTTCCAATCTGTGAAAATAAAGTGTCTCTCCAGTTATTCATATTTTCTTTAATTTCATGGCACAATGTCTTACAGTTTTCAGTGTACAATCCAAAGACTTCTTTTGTTACATTTATTTCTAAGTATTTTATTTTTTCCATGTTATTATGAACAGAATTATTTCTTAATTTTATTTTCAAATTGTTCATTATTTGTACCTAAAAATACAACTGATTTTTGTATATTGATCTTATATCATACAATATTTTGGCTTTTGTTTATTAGTGCTAATAGTTTTTTAATGGATTTCTTGGGATTTTCCATATATAAGATCATGTAGTCAATAGAGAGTAACATCAGTGAAAATGGTGGAATAACAAACTCCAGAAGTCTGCCCCTCCATAAAAGCAATGAAAAAAGTGGCAAAAACTGTCAGAATCAACTTGAAAAAAAATCTCTGGAAACTAACCAAAAGCTTTCAGCAACTCAGAGTCCTTATTCAAGAAAAATGGCTGAATATTGGCTAGAACAGAGCTTTGTGGAATTTTAACTTCCCCTGGTTTCATCCACCACTCCCTGGCTCAGTTGTAGCATTGAAAATAGTATCATGCATCCTAATAACAGTACTAGACAGAGCAGATGGACCTCATCTGCAAAGAATTGCTTTTAGCTTATCTGTCTGGTGGCTCTCTGGAATACCTGCTCAACACGCATTTTTTAATCTCACCTAACTCCAAACTCACCTAGTCCTAAAGTCACTACCTGTAGGGAAGGCATTTGTTGAAAACTTTATAGGCAAATATTTTATTTCTTGCTACCTGAGGAAATGGATAACAGTTGAGGCAAATAGTAGACTAATCAAAAATCTTGGGAGGAAAAGCTGAGATGTGTAGGGAAATAAGGGCTTTGAAAAGTTCCAGCACATCCCTGGTTATCTAGAAGGTTGCATGCAAGTCCAAGGCCATGTGGATGATCAGGAAAGACCTGAGAAGGCCCTAAGCTCTCATCTCTGGCTGACTGTGAGGCTCTGCACAAGCCAGAAATAAATGCTAAGGTAGAGTTGTAAATTGCCTGCCTGAGTTTTGAGGGCATGCCCCAACATTCACATAGAACCCCTCTGCAAAGACTGTGAGATTTTTTTGGTTCCAGGCATTAAAAAATCTCTATCCAATTGTTGGGTGACCACCAGGCTGACAGAACAGAGACTTCAGTGACCAAGCATAAAAAAGAATATAGATGTCACATAATTAGATTAATGAAGTTGTTAAGCAACAACAATAAAGCAGCTACATCAAAAAGCTCTAAGGATAGGGGGAATCTGATTTCCAGAGTTGCCACATTATGATATTCAAACTGTCCAGCTTTCAACAAAAAAGAATGGGGCAAAAAAAAAAAAACTGTCCCTGAGGAATCCCAGATGTTGGACCTTCTAGATAAAGACTTTAAAATGGTATTTGAACATTTTAAATATATTCAAAGAGCTAAAAGAAACCATGTCTAAAGAACTAAAGGAACATATGAGAATAGTGTCTCACCATATTAAGAATAACAATAAAAAGAACTAAAGGAACATATGAGAATAGTGTCTCACCATATTAAGAATAACAATAAAAAGATAGAAATTACAGGGATACCATTTTGTTGCATTTTGATTTATTGTGCTTTGCAGATATTATGTTGTTTTTACAAGTTGAAGTTTTGTGGCAGTGCTGCCTTGAACAAGTTTATCAGCACCATTTTTCCACAAACGTGTGCTCACTTCATGTCTCTGTGTTAGCATTTTTTAGCAATATGGTATTTTTAATTAGGTATGTACTTTTTAAAAGACATAATGCTATTTCACACTTAGACTACAGTATAGGGTAAATATAACTTTTATGTACCCTGAGAAACCAAAAAATTTGTGTGACTTGCTTAATTGTGATATTCACTTTATTGTGATGATCTGGAACAGAACCCACAATATCTCTGAGGCATGCCTTTATAAAAAAACCAAAAATGATTGAGTCGAAAAAATCAAGAATTGAAATGAAAAGTTCACTAGAGGGGCTCAAGAGAAGATTTTAGCAGACAGATGAAAGAATCAGAGAACTCAAAGTCAGGTCACCCGAGATTTTTCAGTCTGAAGATCAAAAAGAAAAAAAGACTGAAGAAAAATGAACAGAGCCTTAGAGACCTGTGTACTAGCATACACATAATAGGGGTGCCAGAAAGAAAGGAGAGAGAGAAAGGGGAAGAAAGAATATCTGAAGAAATAATGAAAAACATTAATCTACACATCCAAGAAGCTCAATGAACTTCAAGTAGTGTAAACTCAGAAAACTGAGAATAGATACAGTTTGACTTCCTTTCAAATTTGAATGACTCTTTTTGTTTTGTTTTGTTTCTTGCCTTCTTGCACTAGCTAGGGCTTCTCTAGATAGACCTCTTGAGAGTGAACATCTTTGCCTATTCCCAGTCTTGGGAGAAAGCCTTCAGTTTTTCACCATTAAGTGTGATTTTATCTATAGGCTTTTCATAGATAATAGTCATAGTTTATTGAAAATCTTTATAATGAATGGGTATTGGATATTGTCAAATATTTTTCTGAATTTATTGAGTTGATTATGTGATTTTTGTCCTTCATCCTATTAATACAATGTATTACATTATTTGATTTTTGGATGTTAAATCAACCTTGCATTTCTGGGATAAAAAGAATTACTTGGTTATGATGTTTAATATTTTTAGATGTTCTTGGATTTTTAGCTTACTTAAATTTTGTTTAAAAATTTTTTGCATCTATATTCATGAAGTATATTTGTCTATGTTGTTCTTTTTATGTCATTTTTTTGTCTGGCATTGGTATCAGGATAATATTGGCCTCATAAAATCTACTGGGAAGCATTCCTTCCTCCCCTATTTTCTGGAAGAATTTGTGAAGGATCAATTTAACTTATTTTAATAGTTGATTGAATTTGCCAATGAAGTCATCTTAGCCAGGACTTTTCTTTATGGGAAGATTTTAAATTACTAATTCAATTTCTTTACTGTTATATGTCTAGTCATATTTTTAATTTCTTCTTGAGTCAGTTTAGGTAATTTGTGTCTTTCTAGGAATATGTACATTTCATATAAATTGTTGGATTTCCTGGCATATAGTTGTTTAGAGTATTTCCATTTAATCCTATTACTTTCTATAAGGCCAATAGCGATGTCTCCTCTTTCGTGTTTGAATTTGGTGACTTATGTCTTTTTCTTTTTTTCTTGGTCACTTTATCTAAATTTTTGTCAATTTTGTCAATTGTTACAAAGAACCAAGTTTGGTTATTTTTGATTTTCTATTGTTTCTATTGTTTCTATTGTTTCTATTGATTTCTCTTTTGTTTTTCTGTTTTTTATTTCACTGATTTCCACTGTGATCTTATTTCTTCCTTTTGCTGGCTTTGGGTTTAGTTTTTTCATTTTTCATTTATTAGGGTAAAAACTTTGGTTATTAATTTGAGATATTTCTTCTTTCTAACATAGGCATTTGAAGTCCCTCTAAACACTGTTTTATCTATATGCCATGAAGTTTGATATATTGTGGTTTTGTTTTTCTTCAGTTAGAAATATTTTCTAATTTCCCTTGCAATTTCTTCTATGATCCATCAGTCATTTAGAAGTGTGCTGTTTAATTTCCAAGTATTTTTTGATTTCTAAATTTTTACTTTGTTGATTTAATTAATCATAATTTAATTACATTGTGATTGAAGGAATACTTTGTATGATTTTAATCCTTTGAAGTTTATTGAGTCTTATTTAATGGCCTAGTGTCTTAGTCTATTTTGTTTTGCTGTAACAGAATACCTGAGACTGGGTAGTTTTTAAAGAAAAGAAATTTATTTGGTTCACAGTTTTGGAGGCTGGGAAGTTCAAGATTGGGTGGCTGCATCTGATTGATTTCTAGTGAGGGCCACATGCTGCTTTATAACATGGCAGGGAAGCAGAAGGGGAAGCAGACACATGCAAAGAGACCAAACACAAGAGGCAGCCTCACTTTATAACAGCCCACTGCCATGGTAAGTAACCCAGTCCCATGAGTGTGAGAACTCATTCCTGTGAGAAAGGCATTAATCCCTCTTAGTGACCTAATTATCTCTTAAAGGCACCACCTCCCAACACGACCAGATTGGGGACCAAGCTGTAACATGTGTTTTGGTGGAGACAAACAATACTCAAACCATAGCACCTAGCATATGATCTGAACTCAAGAATGTATATTCTGCTATTATTGAGTGGTGTGTTCTATAGATGTCAGCTAGGTCAAGTTGATTTATAGTGTTCAATTCTTCTATATCTTTGCTGATTTTATGTCTAGCTGTTGTATCCATTCTATACAGTGGACTATAGAAGTCTTCAGTGATTATTGTTTATTTCTCCCTTCAATTCTGTCAGTTTCTGCTTCATGTATTTTGGAGCTCTGTTTAGGGATGTGTATGCTTGTGATTGTTATATCTTCCCGATTAATTGATACTTTATAAAATGTTATTTTTGTTTGTAGCAATATTTTTTGTCTTAACATTTTGTCTGTTATAGTATAGTGACTTTATCTCTCTCACAGTTACTATTTGCATGGAATAATTTTTTACACTTTTACTTCCAACCTATTTGTGTCTTTGAATTTAAATGTGTCTCTTGTAGACAGTATATAGCCAGATCTTATTTTATATATAGTCTGACAGTGTCTGCCTATTGATTTGAGTGTTTAATCCTTTTACTTATTTTGTAATTAAAATTTTTATTGAGATAATTATAAATTCATATGCTGTTCTAAGAAATAACACAGAGTTGTCCCTGGTACATTTTGCCTAGTTTTCCCCAATGGTAATGTTTTGCAAAACCATAGTATAATATTACAACCTGGATATTGACATTAATCTAATCCATACCTTTTATTCATATTTTCCCAGTTTCATTTGTAATTATTTGTGTGGGATGGGTGCGAGGTAGTTTTAAAAATTCTATGCAACTTTATCACCTGTGTAGGTTAGTGTATCCACCACCACAGTTAACATACTGAACAGTTCCAATACCATAGATATCCTTTATGTTGCCCTTTTATAATCATCCCCACCTCCTTGCTACCTCTACCCTTTTCCCCTCTCTAACTCTTGGCAAACACTAATTGGACTTCTACTTCTAAAATTTTGTCATTTAAAAAATATTATATAAATGGAACCATATATTATATAACCCTTTGGGATTGGCTTTTTTTAACTCAAAAACTATGTATCACATCATGAATTTGCATATCATTCTTGTACAGGGGTTATGTTAATCTTCTCTGTATCATTGCCATTTTAGTGTGTGCGTTGTCAAAGTGAGCATACTTTATTTTTAACGTAATTATTGGTATATTTGTATTATCTCTCTTATTTTTTATTTGTTTTCTATTTGTCTCATGTCCTTTTGTTCCCCTATTCCTCCTTTACTGCTTTTTTGTCCCAATTTTTTTTCTAGTGTGCCATTTAAATTCTTTTTGTTTTTTTATTTTTAATTATATTTTAGGGGGTGATTATTTTTAGCAGTTCTTCTGGGAGAATTACACTATGCATCTTAACTAAAAACAATCTATTTCAGATAATACTAACTTATTTCCAGTAAAATATACAAACTTTGCTCCAATATAGTTCTATTCCCTCCCCCTCCTTTGTGATATTATTGTTTATATAATTACTTCTTTCTGTTATATTCCCAATATTGTATGATAATTATTCTTTTATGCAACTGTTTTTTAAATAAGAGAAGGAAAGAAACTATCTTTATACTGTCTCATATTTAAATATATAATTACTCTTATTCATGCTCTCTATTTTTTTTTGCATGAATTTGAATTATTATCTAGTGTCATTTTATTTTAGCCTGAAGAACTTCCTTTAGTAATCTTTGTAAGGGAGGTCATGTTTACCTGGGAATGTCTTTATTTTGCCTTCAGTTTTTGAAATATACATATGGGATTCTTGTTTTTTTTTCTTTCACTACTTTCGATATGTTATCTCACTGCTTTTTGAGCCACCATTATTTTTGATAAGAAATCAACTGTTAATTTACTAGGCTCCCCTTTCTACTTGTATGTAATGAATTATTTCCCTCTTGCTACTTCCAAGATTTTCTGTCTTTGCTTTGCAACACTTTGACTATGATGTGTCTCAGTATAAATTTCTTTTAATTTATATTATTTGCAGTTCATTGAGTTTCTTAGGTGTGTAGACTAATGATTTTAATCAATTTGAAGAAGTTTTTGGTCATTATGTCTTCAAATTTTTTTCCTGCCCCTTTCATTCTCTCTTCTTCATTTTAAACCATATATTTGTATACTTAATGGTATCTCACAGGTTTCTCAGGCTCTGCTAATATTTCTTCATTATTTTTTCTTTCTGTCCTTTGGATTGCACAATTTTTATTGAGTTATCTTCAAGTTTGCTGATTCTTCCTTTTGTTACTCAAATCTGTTGTTGAGCCCCTCTGTGAATTTTTTATTTCAGTTATTATATTTTTAACACCAGAATTTTAAAATGATCCTTTGAAAACAATTTATCTTTATTGATATTCTGTATTTGATGAGTAATTGTGGTCATATTTTCTTTTTTCTTTTTAAATTTTATGGGTACATAATAGTTGTACGTATTTATGGGATGCATGTGATATTTTGATACAAGTATATAACATATAATGATGAAATCAGGATAATTAGGATATCCATCACCTCAAACACTTATCATTTCTTTGTATACGGCATCATATTTTGATTCGTTAAGGTGGTTTCCTTTACTTCTTTGAACATAACACCTGCTTTGAAGTCTTTGTCTGGTAATTTCACCACATGAGGTCTTTCAGAGAGCGTCTGTTGGCTCCTTTTTTGTTCTTGCATATGGGTTACACTGTCCTGTTTTTGTTTTTTGCATGTCTCATAACTTTTTTTTTGAAAACTGGACATTTTGATAATATATTGTAGCAAATATGGATTCTGATTTCTCTCTTCCATGGGTTTTTTGTTGCTATTTTTGTTATTTGTTTAGTGACTTGCCTCGAATGACTCTATAGTGTCTGTCTCCTCAGCGGTATGTAGCCACTGATGTCTCTACTCAATTTAAAAAAAAATCTTGTTCTTATTTTTAATCTGTGTTTTCTGGAGTCATGACTGAGTCAGCATAGCTTAGTGGTCAGCCAGAGATTTTTCAGAGGTTGTATTTAAACACCTTGAGCCAATAAGGCTTTTACTCTATGTCAGTGGATCTGTGTATGGTTTGGGAAATGGCATTCAAAGTTTAGGCAGTTTACAAGTCTTTCACAGCCTTTGCTTTTTGTGCTTGTAAAGTCTCACAGTCATCCAGCTTCCTAAGATCCTCTTCAGTCTTTCCTGAGCATAAGCATAGCCATGTGTACATACATGTACGGCATTCCAGATCCCTAGGGATATGTGGGAGCTTACCAAGGCTCACTCTGGCTATCTCGATCCCCAGATCTTTCTGATAATTTTTTTACTTTTCTTCTTGTATGATGTTTACCTCAGCCAGCATGGCAACCTCAGACTAGCTGTGACTTTGGTCTTCTCTAATTGTTTACCCTCAAGATTGCTATTGTTTTCAACAATGCCCCAGGCATGTTTTTTTCCATATTCCACTCAAATCATGTTAGCCCTTTTAGTAGTGGAGTTGCTGATCCTCAAGGCCTGTCCTACCCTGCTAGAACTACAGTGCCATGGAGCTGGGGGAAAGGGCATGAAGCAGTTTCAGGTAAAAATACCAAACTTTCCCTGTTCTTACTGAGATTCAATGGCTTTTTTGAATAAATGATTATCAATTTGTTTTATTTTTTGGTCAGTTTCCAGACTCCAGAAAAGGTTATTTTTAATAATTTTGTCCAGTTTTATTATTGCTTTTTGGAATAAAGATTTGCTGAGCTCCTCAAGCAGCTATTCTAGAAGTCCTGCCCTAGTAATAACCTTCTGAGGCTGTTTGCCACACACACCACCCAGATTGGAAGGCTTCTCAGAACATTGTGGTTGATTTCTAGAGTAGTGTCTGTACATCTTGGGTGGGCGAGGGTAGAGAAAGTTCCAATGATATGCCTCCTTAATATCTCATTAACTTTCAAAAGAAGACTTGCAGAGAGATTTAGCATGTTGTATTCAGAGAGAGAATGAGCAGTTCATGCCCCAGAAGTTTGCCATTCCATGTGGCAGTAAATGTGAAGGCCCATGTGGATGGGGGCTCCACACACTCAATTGAGGAATGGTCTTCAGGATGGGGAATTGAGAAGAAAGGGGGAGCATTTACCTTCATAAAAGATTAATTATGGGAAATGAGAAGATGGAAACCAGCTGTGAAGGAAAATTCCAGGTTAAAAAAATTACTAAAGGATATATTTCTCATCCTCTTTACATAGACTAGAAATCCTTCTGTGTCTGTTTGTCCATGATTCAACTCTGGTCTCTTTGAGCCTGGCTGTAAATATACCCATGAAGCTCCTCACTATATATCCTTCATAGTCTGAGGGCATAATGGCTCCTGTAGTACTGTGATGGGTCTCTGTGTGTCTGTATGTGTGCGCCATAGGGAAGAGCTTCCCACATAAAGCTTCTCAGAGTACTAGAGCTGCTATATACAAATAAAAGTCTTTGATGTGTATTTTCAATTAATCAATGACTCCTGCACAGAATAAATGAAGTTATTTTTCCCTCTTACCGGTCTTAATTCATAGGTTATAATGTTAATGAAGGTTGGTTTTTTCTGATGTTGCTTCTACTTTTATGCACTGTCTTTTCCTTATTTTACTAATTACCTGTGCAATAAAATGGTGTCTAAATTGGTTTAAAGGCATCATTCTAAATTTAAAAAACCAACATTTAAAAACAGCAATCCCCACAAGTGTATGTCTTATGAATGAGGGTGAGCATTTAACCAATTACTATGCAGTAACTGTATGCCAAATGCAGAACAATTGCCTGAAGGGAGCAGCAACTTGCATAACCCCATTTTGAAAAAGTAGATCTTCTTTTATTTTATCTTTCTCAGTTTTAGCTGGTGGTTTAAAGAGAGATGTGATTTTGCAGCTTTGGGGAGCACTCGTCTATTTCAGGCAATTGTCAGAACGGAGAACTGGAGGAATTCAAGAAGAGGGCTCCAGAGCTCTGTTCTAAAAAATATTGTAGAAGCAGAGAGTCTTTGGTTTTTAACAGCCAAGCTCTGTCCGTTTCGTGAGCAAATGTCACAGTAAAAGACAGAAATACAGCTCAGAGAATAGCTACAGAAGACAAATGGCAGGGGAGGTCCAAGCAGCTATAACTTAGTGCTTTAGTCATCTTTAATGGAAATGGAGCCTCTAGCCAAGCCTAATATATAATGTATCATAAAACATATGTCTGTCAGTCTCCCAGGTACAATAAATAGGGGAAACACAGACCTCAAAGGGAGGCTATGGCAGGCCTTGCAGAGGGGCTCAAATTACTTGGCTTGTTGTGGGGGGTTGGAGGTTGTGGGGGAGGAATGATGTAATGTATATTTTTAGTGTTTCTAAGAAATGACTGTCTCTAGTCCTGTTCCGGTGGGCTGTAGGAGAGGGAATGGAAAGGGAGGGGCTGGATTTACAGATCTGCATGGGAAATATGAGTCAAGTGCCTGTTTTTACAGGTGATTAAGTTTTTTTAAAATTTGGAATGTAGTATAGCAGGAAAGAGATGGGACATGTTTAACCAATGGTTCTCTCTTTCTTTCTCTTTCTCTCTTTCTCCTTTTCTTTTCTTTTCTTCTCTTTTCTTTCCATGACAGACTCTCACTCTGTTGCCTGGGCTAGAGTGCTGTGGCATCAGCCTAGCTCACAGCAACCTCAAACTCCTGGGTTCAAGCAATCCTCCTGACTCAGCCTCCTGAGTAGCTGGGACTACAGGCATGTGCCACTATGCCTGGCTAATTTTTCCTATTTATATTTTTAGTTGTCTGGCTAATTTCTTTCTATTTTTTTAGTAGAGATGGGATTCTCGCTCTTGCTCAGGCTAGTCTTGAACTCCTGAGCTCAAATGATCCACCTGCCTCGGAACTGATGGCATTTTACAGAAAGCTCATCACCTTTGCATCTCACTGTTGCCTCATGGTTAAACAGCAGCCCAGTGCACCCTGGTAAGGATGGATGTCTCTGTCCTTTGTGTTCAAGAACTCGGATTATTCTCCCTCAGGGTGCTCTCTGGCACAGTCTGAATTTCCTGCTGTCCCAGTATGCTCTGCCTCTCACCTACCTGCTTGGTAGATTCTTGTCCTTTCCCACTACTGAGCCCACTTCCTTGAGTTCCAGTTCTTCCTATGTGCTGTAAGACTTTGGGTGTGACCTCTATGACTCTTAGTTTCCTAATCGGTATAATGGGAATATTAAGCTATCTCTTTGGAACTCAAATATAGGTCTGTTGCTATACTTCAACTTTAAAGCATGTTCTATGATTCTCACAGATCCTCACGCTCAAACTGTCATCTCTACTGTGTTTTTGTAAATTATGTCTTGCCTCTTCATAGAAAAGCCCACTGAAATAGTTCCTTACATTAAATCCTTTCAAAATGGGTTGACGTGGCCCCATCTGTTCCATTTATGCTAATGATTCTCGATACCTCTGGATCTTTCTACTGTTCTACCATTCCTGTGTCTCAACACACAGGTGAGCATGTTCTAAAGCAGAAAGACATGTGCACACACACACACTCATGCTCATACACATCCCCACATCCCCATGCAGCATCAATAGAGTGGCTCTTCATGTGATATGATCGGAAGTTATACTGAGACCAGAGTCTCTGGCCTAAGATGTGAGGAAATCAGCCCTTTATCCAACTTTAACAGCCTCATTCTTTTGATTCACGATGGTTTTTCATACAAGTTCTGCTAGGAACTACTCAATTATTCTCTCTTACTTTGCATTCATGGGCACAGGTGAGGTCCCTTCAGCCTGGGGGTGGGCTGCTGTCAGAAGAGTTAGTGGGCACCTAAGTCTAACCTGATTCACTTGCCAGTGTTTCTCAGGATCAGCCCAGTCTACATAGCTGTGTTTGCTTTGTTGATGTTTTTGTTACTTATAAATATTTAAGCATGTTCACACTTGCCCAGTTTTTCAATGATTTTAAACACCCCCCTCAGGGCTTGAGCCCTTATTTTCTCCTTTGGCTGTCTTTTCTAATACTGTCAGTAGAGATCTTTCTTTGGTGGAATGGCTTTAACTTTTTGACTGTGACCCAGTGTAAGAAATACATTTTACACATAAGCATGCATACAAATATATAGATGATATAAACAAGGCTTTTATAAAACTATATTCCTATATTCCAGGTCAAATGCATTTTGGTCTATTCTATCCCATTTTAAAATGGTGTTCTTGACCTACTGTGGCAAAATTATTTATCGAACCTATTTCCTGTCTGGGTACACAGCTAGACTATATTTTCCAGCCTCCCTTGTGGGAGTTCTAGCTGTATTTTACTGAGTTCTAGCTAATAAAATGTGATCAGGAGTGAAGTCTCTTTCAGGTATGACCCATGAAAACCTTCCATGTGGAGTTCACCAAGCCTTTCCCCAATCCATGGACTTGATGCAGACAAAGGTGGTTATAGACAGAATGTCTGTGTCCCTGCCCCCCGTTAATATCTTGAAATCCTAATCCCCCATGTCATGGTTAGGGGGTGGGGCCACTGGGAGGTGATTAGGTCATGAGGGTAGAGCCCTCATGAATGGGATCAGTTCCATTATAAAAGGCACGCCAGAGAGGTCTCTCCCCCTCTTTCTGCCATGCAAGGATACAGTGAGAAGTCAGCCATCAGCAACCTGGAAGAAGGTCCTCCCCAGAACCACACTGGCACCCTGATCTCTGACTTCCAGCTTCTAGAACTATGAGAAATGAATTTCTGTTGTTTATAAGCCACCAATTTATGGTACTTTGTTATAGCAGCCTGAACTAAGACACATAACAATTTTGGAAGCCACATGTTTAAGATGGAAGTGCTTCAAGGTACAGTGAGCCTTAACCCCAGCCCCTGAATCTCTGCTTAGCACTGCAGTCCCCACGCCCCAGGTTGTGGACGGGTATCAGTCTGTGGCCTGTTAGGGACAGAACTGAAGAGCTCCGCTGCCACCCCTCCTTCCCTGGAAAAATTGTCTTCCAGGAAACTTAAACTTAGGAATAGAGTGGCAGGGGTTGGGGGGGGGGCAGCTCACACAGTAGTAGGTGAGAGGTGGGCCAGCGAGGAAGTGAAGCTTCATCCATACAGCTGCTCCTCATTGCTGGCATCACCACCTGAGCTCACCACCTGAGCTACCTAGCCCGATCCCCGCCCCTGCCCCAAGTCTGTGCAAAAATTGTCTTCCATGATACCAGTCCCTTGTGCCAAAAATGTTGGGGACCGCTGGCCTAGAATACTCATTTCAAACTTTATATGAAGGACTAATAAGCTTCTATTTTTGAACCACTATACATTTGGGGGTTTGTTTATGATAGCAGCTGACATTATTCTCACTAATTTACTCTCAACAAACTCATCAGTTGATTCTTTTACAACTACATATACCATCGTTTTTAATTTAAAGTTTTCCAAATAGCTACTTTCCTTAGCACCTGACACCACTCTTTGATCCCCCTGAACTCACCAAACCCACAAGCAGCACTTTATTATTGAAGAAACCAAAGCACTGTGCTAAAAAGATCATTGGAGTGCAGTTGTCAGAATATGTCTATGACAAATATTTGGGCCCACATTTGCAGGCCACTGATACTTAATCCAATCATCTTGTTTTCACAGCACAGCAATTCTAAAAATAGCAATTGTGGGTTGTGATAGTGAAAGGTTTAATTTGATTATTATGGGGACTTCTTACTGTAGAATTTTGAATGAAGCAAAATTCCCTGCCTTGGATTCAGAACGAGTAAAGGGACTTCATTAAGGATAGTGAAAACATTTTACTTGTGCTTTCTGGGAACTTTGGATGTTTGTGGCCCCTGATTATTGCTCTTAGACCCTGGATAAACTCACAGAATAGAATTAGCCTGAACAGGGGACAGGATTCCTGGCCAGCCATAAATACCCTTATCCCTAGGGGAAATAATCAAGAGAAGAATCCACAGACTTGCCATTCTACTTTACCCTGTAGTCCTTCAGCCCTGGCTTCTTTCCTAGAACCCAAATTGAAAAAGCCTGCTATTGCTAAAGACCCTTTGCTGGGCTTTTTCTTATACAGTGCTGACTTGAGATGAGTGGCCTATGTTTTCTATTTGTCACTTTCTTTCTCATCCTGCTATGGGGGATATTAGTAACACCTGCTCTCAGTGAGCCCTAAGCTCCCCAGGTGGTTCCAGTGTGCAGCCAGAGCTGAGAACCACCCTGCAGGCAGATCAGTGCTACTAAAATTCCCTGTGCATATGAATGGCCAGAAAATTTTGCTGAAATGCATATTCTGTTTCACTAAGTCTGAGCTGGGCCTGAGATTCTGCACTTGTAACATACTCCCAGGTAATGTCTTTTGCTTCTGTTCCTCAGTCCGCACTTCGGGTCACAAGGAGCCAGGTGACCTGGTCAGATCGCTGTTCACCATCAGATGCTGTGGGCTCTCATCTGGCAGAATAAGAGGAGTCAAGGATCATTTTTTGCCTCTCAAATTTATCAGGTGATCTAGCTCTATTCCACAAGGCAGGTACTTCGAGGATTAATGACCATCTCCAGATAAGGGAGGATGCTTTTGCCAGGCTCTGATAGTCTGGGCACATTAATTCCTGGGTACTCAGGTAACTTAGTGTCTTAGTCTGTGCTGCTATAACAAATACCACACACTTGATGTTTTCGAAACAATAGAAATTTGTTTCTTATGGTTCTTGAGGCTGGGAAGTCCAAGATCAAGCTGCTAGCAGGATTGGTGTGCAGTAAGGGCTGCTCTTTGCTTCTAAGATGTGTGATACACTCCAAACCCAGGGTTTTATGCCTTGTTGCTGCATCCTCTGGAGGGGATGAACACTGTGTACTCACATGGCAGAAAAGACAGAAGGATGAGAGGACTCTCTTCAACCTTCAGCCCTTTTATAAAGGGGCCAATCCCATTTGTGAGGGCTCTGCCTTTATGACTTAATCATCTCCCAAAGGCCATGCCTACACTTCTTAATACTGCTGCATTGAGGATTGTTTCATCATGAATTTTGGAGCAGACACCATCATTCAAACCACAGCACTTGGTGATACTTTTGAGAGTCTTTGTTTGAGTAGAATTCATCTTTTATATTATCATCACTAAAGCTTTTTGAAATTTTTCCTTTGAAAACTTCTCTCTCTAGCAAGTAAGCCACCCACTAAATACTTTACACTGCAATTGTATTGAAGGAATGATACAATATTAGCATCAGAAGAGTCTTGGAACTCAGCTCACCCACCATCCTGCATTTCAAGAGACTGGAGAAACTGCAGACTCATCCCTAGTATTGAAGTATACTTTTCAAAATGTTAAAAACATGACTCTCATACAAATGTAGAATGAACACATGTAAAAGATTTTATTAGTCTCATTAGTTAATGAGGGAGCCAGCAAGATGATAAGGCTGGTTCAAAGGATGGATATTTAGACGTAGTCAGTCAAAGGAATCCTGAAATGAATTTGCCAATAGATACAAAATTGGTAAATGCTTTATGGGACCATAGAATTGTAAGTAGTGTGGTCATCTTTTATACTGGACAAACATATACAAATTAACATCTAACTTTGCAGTGTCTGGGCTCCAAACAGATCGAAAATAGCAAAGCGTGACACAAGTGCATTCTTCTATGCAATCAAATAATTCTTGGGTCAACCTGGTTATAATGATATTGAAAAGACATGCAGCCATTCTCTTATTTTAGTTTTTAGTTTGACTAATTTTTTTTAATGCTAGGCAGAACATGAACCAGCACCAGGATCCCAGTGCACTTTTAAACTTCCCTGTTATTGCTAGATCAGCAATGACATCAAGTTTGGCAGTGTTTTTAAGCTTTTCTCCAGCAAAACAATGATATCAGATGACAGTCACAAGTGTGATACACTCCAAACCCAGGGTTGTATGGGGGCTCTAACCCAACCCTTTTTTATTCCTTCTAGAGAAAGCATATGTAAATGTGTAACCCTGATGTTGCTATGGGAGAAATATATGTGTGTGTGTGTGTGTATATATATATATATATATACACACACACGTTTATAAATATTTGCTTTTCACTTAAGAAACTATTCTCGAACTTTGCCACATAAATTATTATTAGTAAAAATAAGTCTCCTCACAGCTTACATCACAGCTGACTTCAACATATCAGCATGACATGGCATGGCTTCAGGAATGCTGATGTATGAGATGCAATGTTCCCACATTTTGCAAAATCCCATACTGCCTTGCTTGAATTTGTTGCTGTTTCTTTGTATTTGGCCTTGCTTTGTGCTATGGAATATCAAATTCCATGTGCTTGGCTTGACAGCAAGAAGTGCTGGAACATATGGGGCTTGAGACACATTGAGTAATCGTTAACCATTTACCTCCCAACAATTACAGCCCTGTGGTCATAAGGATTATTAGGCGAGCTTCTGGTTTATCACATAGCATCTGCCAAGCCTATATTTCAACTATCTAACAGAGATGAAAATGCTTTCTTCAAATCCTCTGGGTCACATGCCCCATTGGTTTCTCTCTGCTGAGATGATGGCTTTAGGATCATGGCAAATACCCTTTGTCCAGACATGTCCTGAAACTCTGTGGAGGCCTTCTCTGGACATGTCTGTATTCTGTGACCTTGTCCCTCTGCCCATGGCTGATTGATAAGGGATGGGGATTAGAAACTCAACTCCATTGGGGTTGGTAATGCTCTCTCTCTTGGAAATTTGGACCTTGGATCAGAGAGACAACACTGGAGAGGTGTTGGCACTGAGTTGTAGCTGACCGCAGCTTTTTTTTTTCTTTTCATAGAAAACGTATTTCTTTAATTAAGTACAAAGACCATTCCAATAATCACCTAGAGATCATTTCACCCACTGCTCTGTCTGGCCCCCAGTCTCTTGTCTTTCTCTTCAGCAATGGTGAGGTGGATACCTTTTCCTTGGGGAAGAGAAATCCATGGTTTGTTACCTTTGCCAATAACAAAAATGTTGGAGACCCAGGTGGCAAAGCTGTTGCCACTGGCATCTTTCACATGAACCACATTTAAAGAGCCAAGATGTCTCCCTCTGTTGATCACACCAGTTCTTCCCAGGTTAGTACTCCACACGATCAGTAGCACTTTTCTAGTAACATACAATAGAAATGATCCCCTAAAATACAGTAGCCCCCACTTATCCACAGTTTCTCTTTCAATGGTTTCAGTTACTCGAGGTCAACTGTAGTCCTAAAGTAGGTGAGCACAATACAATAAGATAGATAGATAGATAGATAGAGAGAGAGAGAGAGAGAGAGAGAGAGAGGCTACATTTATATAACTTGTATTATGGTATATTGTTATAATTGTCCTATTTTATTGTTAGTTATTGTTAATCTTACTATGCCTAATTGATAAATTCAACCTTATTGTAGGTGTGCTTATATAGGAAAAAACATGTTATATATATTGGTTCAGTTTTATCTGTGATTTCAGGCATCCACTGGGGATCTTGGAACGTATCCCCTGTGGATAAGGGGGAACTACCATATAGTATTTGACTATAGCTCTTTGGGGAGAAATTCAATGAATGCCTTCTCCTGAGGGCCGTGGAACTGCCCTCATCTGGTCAGCTAACAATTTCTTTGACTCCGTGAGATATGTTAAGAATTTTTCTACTAAACATCTCTCTACCATTTTTTTTTTGGTGATGTTTGTTAATTTTGCCAAAGATCATTTCAGTTGCTTAAAAGTGAGAACACTTTAATTAATAGAGGCCTCCATAAAGTAATACAGTTGATGGAGGCTGGACTGGCTTGAGTGAAGGGAACTTTGGTTCTAGCCTTCGCTCTGTCACTCATTTGGTGTGACTGTGAGTAAGCCTTGTAAATTCTCTGAACCATGATTTCCTATATCATAATAAAAGAGGGTGGACCAGAAGAGCTTTATGGTGAGGTAGTTTTAGTAAGTGGCTCCAAAATTCTTTGACATCCTTCCATTGAGAGTTGGGGTTATGCTTTCTCTCCTTGAATCTGGGTACACTTGTGACTGCATCAATCAATAGGGAATGGCAGAAGTGATGTTGTGTGACTTCTGAGCCTGAGTCCTGCAAGGCAATGCAGCTTCTGCCTTGTTTGCTGGGACTCTCATGTTGGAGCTCTAAGCCACTATGTAAGAAGTTTGGCTACACGAGGGTGGCCTTAATATGATGAAGCCCAAGGGACCCAGGGACCACATGTAGGTGTTACAGTTAAGTCTTAGCTGAGCTTCTTACCAACAGCCAGTATCAACTATCAACTGTGCGAATGGCTCTCTTGTATGTCCATCCCAGTCTAGCTTTCAGATGACTGCAACTCCAGCTAACACTGGCCTACAACTACATGACAGACTCCAAGGTGAGAAGTGTCCAGACAAGCCTTTCCAAATTCTTGACCCAAATTCCCCTTCTAGATTCCTGTGAGCCTAATAAAGCGGTTGTTTTATGGCAATAAGTTTTGGAGTGGTTTACTACACAGTCAGAATAATGGAAACTGTTACCTTCTGGCCTTGACACTCCTTTAACCCCTCCCTCCATTCTTCTATCTGTCCATTCAGCCAACATTTTTAAAAGTCTGACTCTTCAACACTAGGGCTTCAAAGATGAATCAGTCACTGTCCATGGTCTTTGCAGAGCTTCCAGAGAATGTGGGAAGAGGAGGACCAGCATGAGTAAAACCAGCTCAAACCACAGGATACATTACAAAAGAGTGGCAAGAAGGCATGGGAAGCAAGCTTTGGAAACTCTGCATTAGGAATGGTTAAATCTGACTGGTAAGCAAGATTTCTAAGGTCCTGGATCTCATGAAGGGACATCCTAATGGAGGAGACAAGCAATAAAGGAATAAATGACTAAACAAGGGAATATATTGGCAGTGGGGAGGATGGAGTAGGGTGAGTGAGGCTGGAGCATGGCCAATTATGGGGCTAAGGGAAAGTGCAGGTGAGAGAGAGAGAAGGAGAGGAAGAGCACAGGGTGAGTGAAATGGAGGGAAGGCTGGTAGGAGAGCCAGGTAGGCACTAGTCTGGGTTTGGCAATTAATTGAAGTGGCTGTTCTGGGTTGGTTGCCTCACATCATGTCTAAGCTTTTCCACCCTCTTGGTTGGAGGGCACTTTGCCCTTCCAAGGGGCTGTCCTTGGACTCTTCTCACAGCCTTCATATCAAAACTTGCCTTTGGGAAAGATTCTGACAATTTCATTCACATGAAGGCATCAATGACTAATAATATTTAATATGTTGTCTTTTCCTGGGACATCAGTAGTCTAACATGTTAAACTAAAGAAATGAAGTCTTAAGGGTCAGAATATCTGGAATTGACAAGAGGGGGGTTGTATGTAACTCAAGTCAGCTAAGTTAAAAGGGGTTTCAGCAGGGCTACATGAGTCACCATACAAATCCCTTCCTCTTTCTCCTCTGGATTTTTGTCTCTCCTCCCTCATTATCTCTGTGACTTTGCCTCATTCTTTTCTTTTTCATGTTAAATGGCTTTTTCTGCCTCTCTGTATGCATGGGCCAAACATGGCAGCCCCAGATGCTATCCTTGGCCCAAGTGTACATTGCTTAACAAGTCTATCACCTGCAGTTAACTACTGACCAGCTGAATCCCACTTCCAAGTTTTGGGCAAGAGACCACAGGTCAGCTTGGATCCAAGTCTTCCCCAGTACACTGAGCTGTAGAAAGGCTTTTGGGGCTCTTTGGCTAGTCAGTAGAGGGTTGTCTGGCAGATTATTTCTTGAACAGAGCCTTGCATGAGAAGATAGTTGTCACCTCTATTGCACTAGAAGGAGCTTTAGGGTGGAGGACACCCCAGGATGCAGATTCCATCTGATATCTGATTACTCATAGGCATAATTTGTCCTCAGTAACCATTCTGAAGACTATTGGCAGCTATTGCTAGAAACATCCTCTCCTTAGCTACCACTGTTGAGAAAGGAGATGAAAAAGATCAGTGACAGCTGGTACTTTGTTTTGATTCTTTTAAGTCTCAGATGACTGTAGTTGTCTGTTAATTAGCCTCCAGGAAAGCCCTCCTTTACTTCGTTTCCTGTGATGGAACAACGAGTGTTTAAGCCTAGACATAGTGGCACCTTCATTGTAATTTTGCTTGCCCTGTTTTACCAGAAGTTAAGGTGGATGCATCCCCTCTTGACTGAGTTACTACAATAAAGAGAGTCTGGTGTTTCTGAGAAAATCCTGCCCACTCAAACCTTGGTGGGGAAGGGAGGGCAGGACACTAGCCACCATTGAGTTCCTATAGTGTGCCAGGCGCTGTGCCAGGAACACTCCCCCCAACCTCTTCCGTTGATCTCATAGCAACCATGTGGTGCTCAGCAAAGAGAAGTCCCATATGGTGGGTGGATTTGTAACCACACAGCTTCTTATGTGTATATTACTTTTTTTTGTCTATATATGCAAATCGCCATGGTTGTCCTTGTTTCTTGGAATAAGAAGTGAAGTCACAGGGTTATTAGATACCTTATTTAAAGTAACACAGAACAAGTTTATTAGAAAAGAACCCACCCCTAGAATCTCTTGGTACTTCTAAGCAGGAATGGTGTGTATGTCTGGGGGATTTGCTAGGGGGAGTTCTTTTCTTGAAGATAAGGGGACCATAAGGAGAGGAACCCCAAATGGAAGGTCTAAACTTCCTTTGTTTGAACCTCGGTTTTCTACTATAAAAGCTTTAACATTTTAGACTCTTGCCTCTTAGAATGGAAGAATTCATTTGATAGCAAATTGCATAGTAGCGTGCTTCAAAAAGCAAATTGCATAGTAGTGTGCACCTTCTCAGGTTGACCAAACATTGCTTTGTGGCCATAATGGAATTTCTGGCCACTTTAGAACCTTCTAGGATTAATTCCCAGTTTCCTACACTGGGGAGCCTCTCAGGAGAAAGGTGACAGAAAGTTCTAATGTTGGTATTTAACTGAAAAACTGTAAATGGCTGGAAATTGTATAGCCATAATAATAGACTACTAAAATCTATTGAACACATCAATTTACACAACACAACTTATTTGTTTTTCACAATTATCCTAATGGTAAGCAGTATTATTCCAGCTTTAGAAAGGATGGAACTCTAGGTTCAGAGGTTAAGTGATTTGCTCTGAAGAAGCATAAGAGGCAGCGCTTAAGAGACATGGATTCAAATCCTGGCTTATCACTTGTTAGGTGTGAAATCTTAGCCTCAGTTTTCTCACCTGTAAAATAGTCATCACCAAAGCTACCTATTTCACAAGGTTTAGGTGAAGAAGTAATAAGATCCTGTATCCTCAGCTCCTGCTCTGAGTATTCTACAAGGCCATGCCACTCATAAGAGGCAGGCCTTGACTTGAACCCAGGGCTGTAGGATTTACACTTCCTTGGGGAGATTTTGATTCCAAAATAAAGATAAACTAAGTCAGCTTTTAAGTTTAGCTGATGAGTGACAACCCCTCTTTCCCATACATACACACATATGTATTTTTTTAGGAACGTGTATGTGTGTGTGTGTGTGTGTGTGTGTGTATTTAAGGAGAATTCTATTAAGATAGAGCAAGAGAAATCATACCATTGTGTAGAATATATACTTATTGGCAGACGTTAGTTCTGCTAGGCAATCCTTTTATTGTTACTTCTTTTTCTTCATGAATCAACTTCATTGAAGTAAAATTTATATAGAATAAAATGTATCAATTTTATGTTTGATGAGTTTTGACAAATGTATACATCTGTGAAACCACAATGATAATCAAGTGATGAAGCAATTTCATCATCCTAGAAAGTTCTCTCATGCCTCTTTGTAGTCAATTTCCCCACCCCAGGCCCCAGGTAACCACTAATCTGCCTTCTGTCACTATAGATTCTATCTGCCTAAATTTCACAGAAATGAAATTGTGCAGTTTGTGCTCTTTTGTGTCTGGTTTCTTTAACTTAACATAGCATCTGAGATTCATCCATGTTGTTTTGTGGATCAGTAGTTTATCCCTTTTTATTTCTGTATAGTATTTCATTGTATGGATATACACATGCGTTTATCCATTCATCCTGACAGGCAATCATTCAGCAAGGGTTAGGGCAAGACAGTACCACCTTCGACCTGGGCAACTGGGACTCCTCCCTGAGACCTGTGCTTCAGGTGACCTTACTCTGGCCCTCTTCCAGACATTTCCTCCCCCATAAGGTGAGATGGCTGTGGGGCCAAGGGGACATGATCACTTCAAACCCTTACTTGAGTACCCAGAACCAGAGAATCCCCTGCTCAAGTGGCCCTGAGCCTGCCTGCTGCCAGAGACCACACAGGTCTTTCTCCTGGATCAGTCCTCCTGAAGGTAGACAGTGATATATGCCCAAGCTTGAGGGATGTGATCTGCAGTGGGGAGGAGGAGTATGAGGGGTCAAGGGTATAGGGAGAGTACACAGACCTTGGATTTGCAGGTTGAGCTGCCCATGCTTATGCTTCCAAAGATCCTCATGGGAAGGGAAGAGAGGCCTGCTGCATGCTGGGGGCCTTTATTTGTATTCATTCCCAGGCCCACAAGTAATAAGGGCAGACATGTAGCCATAGGAGTAGGAGCAGAAGGGAGGAAGAAAATCCTAGAAAGAAAACTGCAAACAGACAGAAAAGCAATTTTAGAGGTCACAGAACATAGGGTTTTAAAATTGGGAGTTATATTAAATTTCATGTTCTCTCGTTCTTTCATTTCACAGATGAGAAAGCTGAGGCTCAGAGAGGTTAAGGTGACTTTTCTAAGGTCACACAGCTAGTTAGTGGCAGAGCTAAGATAGGAAGTGAGATTTTGTAATAGTGGGCCAGAGTTCTTTCAAGATACACAAGAATGGTGGTCTTCAAGCATTTTGTTTGCATATCCCTTAAAATATTTTGTTCAATTGTAAGTTCCCATCACATATTTTGGAGTTCTCTTCTAAAATATTTTTAATTATAAATTATAAGTTGTTATAAAATATTTAATTTCTAGGATATTGCAAATATTGTCATTTAAAAAAAAAACAGTTATGTCATCCCTGGAAGTGGAATCTAAACACCATAGTCATTTTCTATTTATCAACATTCATTTTAAAAACATGTGTACAAGCTCTTTCTTTTTTTTTTTGGCATATTATGGGGGTACAGATTTTAAGGTTTCAATAAATGCCATTTCCCCCCCACCCCCACAAGTCTGAGTTTCCAGCATGACCATCCCCCAGATGGTACACATCTCACTTATTATGTATGTATATACCCGCCCCCTCCCCCCTCAACCATGCCCAATATCCTATTACTGTAGTACCTATGAGTCCACTTAGGTGCTGCTCAGTTAATACCAGTTTGCTGGTGAGTATATGTGGTGCTTGTTTTTCCATTCTTGGGATACTTCACTTAGTAATATGGGTTCCAGCTCTAACCAGGAAAATATAAGATGTGCTATATCACCGTTGTTTCTTAGAGCTGAATAGTACTCCATGGTATACATATACCACATTTTATTAATCCATTCTTGGATTGATGGGCACTTGGGCTGTTTCCAAGCCTTGCAATTATGAATTGTGCTGCTATAAACATTCGAGTGCAGGTGTCTTTCTTGTAGAGTGTCATTGGATCTTTTGGGTAGATGCCCAGTAATGGGATTGCTGGATCAAATGGTAGATTCACTTGTATCACTTTAAGGTATCTCCATATAGCTTTCCACAGAGGTTGAACTAGTTTGCAGTCCCACCAGCAGTGTAGGAGTGTTCCTCTCTCTCTGCATCCACGCCAGCATTTGTTATTTGGAGACTTTTTGACAAAGGCCATTCTCACTGGAGTTAAGTGATATGTCATTGTGGTTTTGATTTGCATTTCCCTGATGATTAGAGATGTTGAGCATTTTTTCATATGTTTGTTGGCCATTCTTCTGTCTTCTTTTGAAAAGTTTCTGTTCAAGTCCTTTGCCCAATTTTTAATAGGGTTATTTGATTTTTTCTTGCTGATTTTCATGAGCTCTAAGTATATTCTAGTTATCAGCCCTTTATCGGATACGTAGGATGCAAAAATTTTCTCCCATTCTGTAGGTTGTCTGTTTACTTTCATAACTGTTTCTTTGGCTGTGTAGAAGCTTTTTAGTTTGATCATGACCCATTTATTTATTTTTGTTGCTGCTGTGATTGCCTTTGGGGACTTCTTCATAAACTCTTTGCCTAGGCCGATGTCTAGGAGAGTGTTTCCAACATTTTCCTCTAGAATTCTAATAGTTCATACCTTAGGTTTAAGTCTGTTATCCAGCGTGAGTTGATTTTTGTGAGAGGTGAAAGGTGTGAGTCCTGCTTTAGCCTTCTACAAGTGGCTATCCAATTTTCCCAGAACCATTTATTGAAAAGGGATTCTTTTCCCCAGTGTATGTTTTTGTCTGCTTTGTCAAAGATTAGATGGCTATATGAGGATGGTATTATATCAGGATTCTCAGATCTGTTCCACTGGTCAATATTCCTATTGTTGTGCCAATACCAGATTGTTTTAATTACTACAGCTTTGTAGTATAGTTTGATATCTGGCATATTAATACCTCCCATTTTGTTTTTGTTGCCTAGAATTGCTCTTGATATACGGGGTCTTCTTTGGTTCCACACAAAGCGTAAAATTATTTTTTCTGTGTCTATGAAGAATGCTGATGGGATTTTAATAGGTATTGCATTGAATCTGTAGATCAGTTTGGGTAGTACAGACATTTTAATGATGTTGAGTCTGCTGATCCACGAGCATGGAATGGATTTCCATCTGTTTACATCCTCTGCTATTTCCTTCCTCAGTGTTTCATAGTTCTCCCTGTAGAGGTCTTTTACCTCGTTGGTTAAGTATACTCCCAGGTAATTTAATTTCTTTGTTGCTATTGTGAAGGGAATTGAGTCTTTAATTTGGTTCTCGATTTGATTGTTGTTGGCGTATATGAATGCCTCTGATTTCTGTGTATTGATTCTGTATCCTGAGACTTTACTAAATTCATTTATCAGTTCCAGGAGTTTCTTGGTTGAATCTTTGGGGTTTTATAAATATAATATCATATCATCAGGAAATAGTGAAAGTTTGATCTCTTCTGCCCCTATTTGGATACCTTTAATTCCACTTTGCTGTCCGATTGCTGTAGCCAGGACTTCCAACACTATGTTGAATAGAAATTGTGATAGTGGGCAGCCTTGTCTAGTTCCAGTTCTAAGTGGGAATGCTTTCAATTTTTCCCCATTCAGTATGATGTTGGCTATGGGTCTGTCATATATGGCTTGTATCATTTTTAGGTATGTCCCTTCTATGCGTATTTTATTGAGTGTTCCTATCATGAAAGGGTGTTGAATTTTGTCAAAAGCTTTTTCTGCATCTATTGAAAGAATCATGTGGTCTTTGTTTTTGCTTCTGTTTATGTGGTGAATTGCATTTATAGATTTACGTATGTTGAACCATCCCTGCATCCCTGGGATGAAGCCCACTTGCTCGTGATGGATTATTTTTTTGATAAGCGTCTGAATTCGGTTAGCTAAGATTTTGTTGAGAATTTTTGCATCTATATTCATTAGGGATATTGGTCTGTAGTTTTCTTTTTTTGTTGCATCCTTTCCTGGTTTTGGTATCATTGTAATATTCGCTTCATAAAAGGTGTCGGGGCGGTTTCTGTTCTTCTCGATGTTGTGGAATAGTTTCTGCAGGATAGGTACTAGTTCTTTTTGTAAGTGTGATAAAATTCGGGTGTGAAACCATCTGGACCGGGACTTTTCTTTTTAGGGAGATTTTTAATTGCTGTTTCTATTTCAGCTCTTTAGATTGGTGGTCTGTTCAGGGAATCTATTTCTTCCTGGTTGAGCCTAGGGAGGCTGTGTGTTTCTAGAAATTTGTCCATTTCCTCCACATTTTCCAGTTTGTGTGCATAAAGATTTTTGTAGTACTCATAAATTATATCTTGTATCTCTTTGGGATCAGTTGTGATATCTCCTTTTTTGTTCCTGATGGAGCTTAGTAGAGATTTCTCTTTTCTGCTTTTCATTAGCGTAGCCAGTGGCGTCTCAATTTTGTTTATTTTTCAAAGAACCAACTTTTTGTTTTATTAATCTCCTGAATAGCTTCCCTGTTTTCAATTTCGTTTAGTTCTGATTTGATCTTGTTGATTTCACTTCCTCTGCTGGGTTTGGGGCTGGTCTGTTCTTCTTTTTCCAGCTCTCTGAGTCGTTTTATTAGATTGTCTATTTGTGATCTTTTTGACTTTTGGTTATAGGCATTTATGGAGATAAACTTTCCTCTCAGAACTGCTTTAGCTGTGTCCCAGAGGATTTGACAACTTGTCTCTCCATTGTCATTTTCTTCATAGAATTTTTTTATTTCCATCTTGATTTCTACATTTATGAAGTAATCATTTAGTAGGAGGTTGTTTAATTTCCACATTTTTGTGTAGAAATGTGAGTTTCTGTTGCGGTTGATTTCTATTTTTATTCCACTGTGATCTGAGAAGATACATGGTATGATTTCTATTTTTTAAAATTTCTTGAGGTTTACTTTGTGTCCTAGGATATGGTCAATCTTAGAGAATGTCCCATGAGCTGATGAGAAGAACGTATATTCAGTGGATTTTGAGTAGAATGTTCTGTAAATGTCAGTCAGACCCAATTGTTCTAGAGTTTTGTTTAAGTCCATTATTTCTTTATTAATTTTCTGTTTGGAGGATTTGTCTTGTGCCGTCAGTGGGGTGTTGAAATCTCCGGTGATTATGGAGTGGCTATTAATCCATTTGCTTAGCTCCAGTAAGGTTTGCTTTATGAATCTGGGTGCACCTAAGTTGGATGCATATATATTTAAAATTGTTATCTCTTCTTGTTGAACTGTGCCCTTCACCATTATATAATGACCCTCTTTGTCTTTCACTACTTTTGTTGGTTTAAAAACTAAATCATCTGAAATTAGAACTGCCACGCCAGCCTTCCTTTGGCTTCCACTTGCTTGGAATACTGATCTCCACCCT
>VSMD01001721.1:0-21290 GCA_008750895.1 Mirza zaza | reverse complement strand
TTTTTTTGAGACAGAGTCTCACTTTGTTGCCCAGGCTAGAGTGAGTGCCGTGGCGTCAGCCTAGCTCACAGCAACCTCAAACTCCTGGGCTCAAGCAATCCTGCTGCCTCAGCCTCCCAAGTAGCTGGGACTACAGGCATGCGCCACCATGCCCGGCTAATTTTTTCTATATATATTAGTTGGCCAATTAATTTCTTTCTATTTTTTTATAGTAGAGATGGGGTCTCGCTCTTGCTCAGGCTGGTCTCGAACTCCTGAGCTCAAACGATCCGCCCATCTCGGCCTCCCAGAGAGCTAGGATTACAGGCGTGAGCCACCGCGCCCGGCCCACATTACGTTTCTTAACATCAAATATTTATATCCTACAGATTAGGCCTCATTTACTCATTGACTCAGGTGCCCTTTCCTCTGACTTAATGTGTATTAATGAATGTTTGCCATATTACCTCCCACTTTTTAAAATTTAAGTCCAGGGAACTAATACTGTCTTACTAATAATATAAGTCTTTATAAAATTCAACATTATTGATCCTAACTTGAAAAGGTGATTTCAGTATAGAATGAAACATAAAAATATTCTTATAATGTATAGCCAGAGGCTATGCTCATAAACATTAGCTCTTATCTTAACTACCCCACTTCTAGGTTAGATAGAAGATCACAGATTCTAGGAACTTCAAGATCTCATGATTATTCCTATTCACCCTGTTATAATGGCAGTCCTAACCAATTCTCATGCAATTCATCTTAACAGTCTTTATTGAGGACCTATTATGTGCTAGCTACTGAGCTTATTGCTAGGGAGAGAGTGATAATAAGACACAGCCGGGCTGGGCGGCTCACGCCTGTAATCTTAGCACTCTGGGAGGCCGAGGCGAGTGGATCGTTTGAGCTCAGGAGCTTGAGACCAGCCAGAGAAAGAGTTAGACCCTGTCTCTGCTAAAAATAGAAAGAAATTAGCTGGAGAACTAAAAATATATAGAAAAAAAATTTAGCCGGTCATGGTGGTGCATGCCTGCAGTCCCAGCTACTCGGGACGCTGAGGCAGGAGGATTGCTTGAGCCCAGGAGTTTGAGGTTGCTGTGAGATAGGCTGACACTACAGCACTCTAGCCTAGGCAACAGAATGAAACTGTCTCAAAAAAAAAGGAAAGAAAAAGAAAAGACACAGTCTAAGTTATTCACAATCTAGTAGAAGAGAATACAAAAGCAAGTAATCAAATGAAGTGTGACAAATATAACATTAGAAGCTTAGAAAAGAGGTAAAGCAAAGAGGGAATAATTCATATTTGGAGTTTGGGGTCAGGGAATCTTCCTACAGGTAGTACTGTCTAAGCCATATGTTGATTGATAAGCAAGAATTAATGAGACAAATGGGTAAAGGACACTCTTGGTAGACAAAGTGCAAAGGCACAAAGGCATGTGTGTTTGAGGAACTATAAATTCTTTCATATCATGAAACTCTGTAAAAGCAGAGACTTTGATTGTTTTCTTCATGGTATCCAGAATAGCCTAATACAGAGCCTGGAGCACAATCAACAATAAATATTTGCTGGCCGGTCGCGGTGGCTCAAGCCTGTAATCCTAGCTCTCTGGGAGGCCAAGGTAGGCGGATGGTTTGAGCTCAGGAGTTCGAGACCAGCCTGAGCAAGAGCGAGACCCCATCTCTACTATAAAAAATAGAAAGAAATTAATTGGCCAACTAATATGTATAGAAAAAATTAGCCGGGCATGGTGGCACATGCCTGTAGTCCCAGCTACTTGGGAGGCTGAGGCAGCAGGATTGCTTGAGCCCAGGAGTTTGAGGTTGCTGTGAGCTAGGCTGACGCCATGGCACTCACTCTAGCCTGGAAAATAAAGTGAGACTCTGTCTCAAAAATAAATAAATAAATAAAAATAAATAAATAAATATTTGCTGATCAAAGGAATGAATGAGATGGAGCCTTGTACTATTCTAAGGAACCTGGACTTAATCTTGTGCCTCCCATTGGCCAAATGTAAATTGGAAGCCAGTAGGCAAGGGAGTCTTGGAAATTTAGTTTGCCAGGATTAGCCCCTGAATAAAGAAGAATGGGGAGGAAGTGGAACTGAGAGCAAATAGGCAAATGACCAACACCCTTATTATGGCCTACTAGTGTTGTATGATGTGGCACATGCCTACCTCTTCAACTTCATCTCCTATACTCTAATAAACTGGCCTCTTTTTCATTCTTCAGACATACCAAGATTGTTCTAATCAGTTCAGGGCCTTTGCCTGTTTCCCAAGTCAAAAAAGGCTCTTCTGCCAGATCTCTGCTTAGTTATTGGTTCCTTCTCATCATTCAAGTCTCAGGTCAAGTGATACTTCCTCAGACAGGCCTTCCCTGATACATCCTTCTAAGGTAGAGCAGTTGTCTCTCTCCCCTCATATTGTCTCTTCTTGCTAAAAGGTAACATGGTGAAGACACCCTAAGGCTACCCATAATCATCTACATCCTTGTATAATTCCTTCCTTTTGAGTGTGGGTAGAACCTGTGACTTGCTCCTAACCAACAGAATATGGCAAAGGTGATGGGATGCCACTCTCTTGGTTATGTTATAAAAGACTCTATCTTAGTAGACTGGAACAAGAGAAACTCTACCTTGTTGGCCTCTAAGAAATAAACCATCCTGTGAGAATGCCTATGGGCAAGGCAATGTGGCAAGGAACTATAAGGCTCTCTAGAAGCTGAAAGCAGCCTCAGAAGACAGCCAACACCTGAATGAGCTTAAAAAGAGATTCTTTCCCAGTTAAACCTCCAGATGTGAACACAATCTGGCTTACACCTTGATTGCAACCTGTGAGATCCTGAGCACAGTGCCCAGCTAAACTATACCCTAGACTCCTGACTCATGGAAACTGTGAAATAATACGTGTTGTTTTGAGGTGCGAAGTTTGTGGTAATTTGTTACACAGCAATAGAAAATGAACATAAGTACTGTGAGAGGATGAGAGGAAGAAACTTGTTTCTGTTGTTCCTTTGTGTATCTCTAGTACCTAGAACACTGAGCAGTACATAGTTCAATAAACATTTGTTGCTTATATAAATGAATGAATAAATGGATGGACGGATGAGGGTGGAGAATGTGACTGCATCCTAGCGACATGGCTGGTGGCTATAGCCTAAGGAATAATACTTTTGAAGGGGGTTCCATTGAGTAGGTATTTGTGTGGCTCAAGGACTTCAGAGAGCAGTGATATCTGATTCAAGATTCAATCCTGTTTCAAGATTTCCTTCACTACGTTATACTTATTTTTTAAAACCCCCAGCCTTAGTAAAAATTTTAACTACGTATCGAGAATAAATGAAGAATCCTATATCTACTTTTGGAGGAAAGCAGAGCTCAGTGTTTGTCACCAACAAGGAAAAGCTCTTATGAGATGTCAGTAGAGAAGTTCAGAGCAAATCAAGTAAATTTGTAGAAAACAGAAATCCTCCTCTGGAATCCATCAAATGCTTGGGGAGAAGCTGGGTTTTCCTGCTGTCAGTTACTCAGGACAGGAGGCTCAGATGATTTTATTTTGCTCTTGAAGAGAAGGGTTACCTTTAGTTAGGGTAACTAAAATTTCAAAAGTTAGATGAAAAGGGAAGGAAAGAGATGAGGCAACAGATCTAGGTTTCAAAAGCAAACCTCTGGCCTGGTATGGTGGCTCACACCTATAATCCCAGCACTCTGGGAGGATGAGGCAGGAGGATTATTTGAGGCCACGAGTTCAAGACCATTGTGTGCAACACAGAAACCTAAAAAAAAAAAAAAAATTGGCCAGAAGTGGTGCACACCTGGCACGCACTTGTAATTCAGGCGTCCTCAAACTACGCCCCTCGGGCCACATGGGGGTGTTTTTGCCCATTTGTTTTTTTTACTTCAAAATAAGATATGTGCAGTGTGAATAGGAATTTGTTTATAGTATTTTTTAAACTATAGTCTGGCCCTCCAACAGTCTGAAGGACAGTGAACGGGCCCCCTGTTTAAAAAGTTTGAGGACCCCTGTAGGTAGTCTGCAGGCTGAGGCAGGAGGATCTCTTAAGCCTAAAAGCTCTAGGGCAGTGAGTTATGATGGCGCCAATGCAAGACTCTGTCTCTGAAAGAGAGGAAAAGAAGAAAAAAAAGGAAGAAAGAAAAGCTCTATTTATTTGTTATTTTAAAAAAGTTTTAGCCTGGTGCGGTGGCTCAAGCCTGTAATCCTAGCTCTCTGGGAGGCCGAGGTGGGCGGATCGTTTGAGCTCAGGAGTTCGAGACCAGCCTGAGCAAGAGCAAGACTCCATCTCTACTATAAATAGAAAGAAATTAATTGGCCAACTAATATATATAGAAAAAATTAGCCAGGCATGGTGGCACATGCCTGTAGTCCCAGCTACTTGGGAGGCTGAGGCAGCAGGATTGCTTGAGCCCAGGAGTTTGAGGTTGCTGTGAGCTAGGCTGATGCCACGGCACTCACTCTAGCCTGGGCAATAAAGTGAGACTCTGTCTCAAGTTTTGCTTTGACACTCTGTCTCAAGAGACAGACTAGAGGGTGCTTTCAGGTCCTAAGGATGCCAATCTCTAATTTCATTTTCTCCCATCTAAGTACTAACTAGGCCTGACCTTGCTTAGCCTCTGAGATCAGACAGGATCAGGTGTGTTCATGGTGGTATGGCCATAGACTCCAATTTCATTTCTCTGTCCTTAACTAGTTTTCTTCTCTCCTCACAAGATACCTTGATCTTCCAAAAGGAGACTATGCCATGTCCTGTTTTTCCATTTAAGCCTTAAGATTAAATCCTAAAGTGTCTAAGCAGCTTTAAGTTGTCTTCTGTTATTCTGATCCAGAGAGGTGTTCCAATGCTGACTTCTGGGAATCTGTATGGTTTTTCTGATAGAACTAAGAGTTTTTTTTTTTTTTTGAGACAGAGTCTCGCTTTGTTGCCTAGGCTAGAGTGAGTGCCCTGGCATCAGCCTAGCTCACAGCAACCTCAAACTCCTGGGCTCAAGCAATCCTACTGCCTCAGCCTCCCGAGTAGCTGGGACTACAGGCATGCGCCACCATGCCCGGCTACTTTTTTTCATATATGTTAGTTGGCCAATTAATTTCTTTCTATTTATAGTAGAGACGGGGTCTCGCTCTTGCTCAGGCTAGTTTCGAACTCCTGACCTTGAGCAATCCGCCCACCTCGACCTTCCAGAGAGCTAGGATTACAGGCGTCAGCCACTGCGCCCGGCCAGAACTAAGAGTTTTTCATCTATTTTTTTGTTGTTACCATCCTATTACGATCAAAAAGTTTGTTCTTAGAAGTATTCAGTATTTCTGAACCCAGGTAAATCCTTTGTGTCCTCACTCATATAATAAGGATTTGGCCTTTGCCCTTATTCCAATTCTTGTTCTATTAATAATAATCTGCTTAGTGCCCTGTCCCTTCCAAAAACAAGGATCTTGCTTTGCATTTGCCAGTCCTCCAAATCAAAGGAAAGATATAATCCATTAGGGGCCATAATACAGAGTGAAGGTCCATCAGTCTTGTAGATGCTGTTGGGCTGTTGACCTGGATTTCTGTGTTGCTCTTCCTCATTTCCTGGTTCCTTACCCTCAGAGTTTTTCCCATATGTTAGAACACCCTCCTACTTGTTGGGCTTTTGGTGACTAGAGTACTGGGGATTATTTTACCCTTGGACACCATGTTAGTCATTAGAGCTGTTCACAAATATTCAAGCTCTCTTTTTAGTAACATGGTAGGATTACATTTCCTACTCTCTTAAAGTTACGTTTGGCCATGTGACTTTGTTGGCCAATAAAATGTGAGTGGAAGTGAAGCATGCTGCTTCTGGGTGGAAGCTTTTTAATGGCTAGAGCAAGACACTGCAACACTAGCAATTAAATTTTATGATCCCTACAAAGGCAATCTTGAAAGCATGTGTCTCAGTGAAACATCCGCCAATGTGGGGACCTCAGTAACTATAATGTACAGAGTCCATGCAATGGATGTTGTGCTGACCTCCCAAGACCCACCCTTTAGGTCTGAAGCATTCTTTCTCCTGACTATTCCAAATGTTGGTGGCTAACAGCTCTCAGCTGGGTCTCTGTCTTTGGGGGTTGCTTTGGCTAAAGAGAGCCATTTTGCCCAAGGTCACATACAGTTCACATCCAATTCACAGTTGATGTGAAGGTATTAAGAATCTGGCTCCCTGCCTCAATTTAGGACAATGTTGAAGGACCAACCCAGCTACAGAACTCCCTGCAGGATTGGCTGAAGCCTTAGTTGCAACTCCTCCCTCTGCCCAATCCTGCATCTCTCAGTCCCCACAGAAGTTGTTCTTCACATCATTACCTAATAGCCTCCTGCATACAATTTTCAGTTTCAACATTTCTTTCTTGGTGAACTCCACTCATGATAGGCTCCCTTATGACTCTCATGAAACATGTAACATGTAGGAGAGACAAATGATTGTTGCAATAAGCTGCTGAGATTTGGGGGATGTTACTACAACCTAGCTCATCTTGATTAATACAGATGCCAAACCTCACCTGTCCTATCAATCCTTTGTTCTCACCTGAGCTTGACTTATATTGTCTTGTATAGTGTACAGGTTCCTTGCCAAATCCTAATTCTTCTTTGATGTTCTTTCTCATTGTGAGTGAATAGCCATGTCACAACTGAGATATTACAAGGAGGAACAGGAAAGGGAGGTGGGTTGCTTGCGTATCTCATTGTCTACTAATTATTCCTACCAAGTCAGTGGCATGTATTTTTTATGTGCATTTCCTAAGACCTTTTCCCCTTTTCTATATAATTTATCACACATTTATAACATGACAGTAGTCTTCCCTTATCTGTAGGGGATATGTTCTAAGACCTCCAGTGGATGCCTGAAACCATGGATAATGTTTCTGTTATGTCTTCCACCACAAATTTAATGCTTTTTCCATCTTAACTAAGCACTTATCATGCACTGTTTCTGTCACTTTTGCAGCTTGAGGTGTGACAGCAGAACTAGCACAAATTTCTTTTTCCTTCTTCACAATTTCAAGGATAGATTTGTTCTTACCAGAGATTTTAGCAACCCTGGCATATGATTTTTTTCCTTCCTTATTAAGTCAAAAACTCTCACCTTTTCATTTAAAGGAAGCACTTTATGGCTTTTCTTTGGCATATCTAAATTTCCAGTATCACTACTCTTGCTTTTGGGGTCATTATTAAGTAAAATAAGGATTACTTGAACACAAGCACTGTGATTCTGCGACAGTCCAGCTGATAACAGAGACAGCTACTAAGTGACTACAGAGTGTAATAGCATGGATACACTGGACAAAGGGATGATTCACATCCACGCAGGATAGAGTAGGACAGCAGAGATTGCTGCATGCTACTCAGAATGGCGCACAATTTAAAACTTATAAATTGTTTATATCTGGAATTTTTCATTTAATATTTTGAGACCTTGGTTGGCCTCAAGTAACTGAAACCTCAGACTGAGGAGAGACTACTGTATAAGGGTACTTAATGTTTCTTAGAAAAAATCTTGAGCAAATAAAAATTGCATAATTATGTACTTGATCTCAATTTGAGAAAGAAAAACAAAACAGTATACTACCAATCAATAAACTTTCTGCCCCTCTTATATACTAAAATTCTATTTCTCTGGTGCTCTGCCACATCACATTTCTTGAAAGACAAATGGTAAAACAGTACCAGTTTCTCATTATAAGCCTTTCAGGCAAAACAAAATATAGTAATAAAGCTAATGAATCAAAGCATATGTTCCTCTTTTTAAGGGATTTTACTATATAGAAAAATGTTTTCTCTGCTCGAAGGATAAATACTATAAAAATATTTCAACTAAAAGGAGTTTTAGAATCCTGAGTTGGTATTACCACAACCCCTAATTATAGAAGATGTTTATTTAGTATGATGAAAGAAACTAGTTTAAGGAATGTAGAGATTTATTTACATCAAGTTCAGATAAAGAGATAAAAAGGGACTTGCATAAGCAAGCAAAGAGTATGACTTCGGGAGTGTATTTGTGAGTATATCTTTGGCACTGCCATTAGCCACCATGAAAGACCAGCAAAACAGGCCTTCAGAAAAACACTTCTGCCTACGGAAGAAGGGAAGGCTAGACTTCACCTCTTAAGATCGCCCTCCCACGCAAATTTTCCACCTCGCAGCTAAGAATTAAACCCAGACTTCCGATCATGGCGCCACGCACGTCACCTTCTCCCCTCTCCCCCGGCCAAATCCCACCCAAATCGGCAATTCCCGCAGGGGAGTGTACGCGAGGCAGGGAGGCTGGAGAAACCCCTGCCCCATCCTGGTTTCTTGGGTAAAAACCAGATTTGCAAATCGAAAAATCAGTCTAAACAGAAAACTGTGGTAACAACAGGACCTTCTCAATTCCTTGGGAGCGAAGACTTGATCGCACTTTCCCCTAAGGTAACAACTCTCTACAGTCAGTTTTCCTTTTACGTGCCCTAAAAAGTCCCCAAAGCCCCCAGCCTTTTCGAATAAAGGCCCTCGGAGAAGAGGAAACGGCGCTGCGTAGACATACTTGCACACACAGCAGGGCGCTTTGCAGAATTTTTTTTTCCTGGCTTCCCATCCTAGCAAATGTTCAAAATTCCTGTCAGCTAAGAAGGGTTGTGGGAATGGGTGCTTGAGGAAAGCAGGACGTCGATTAGAGCAAACACATTAATTGGTCTTTCCAATTCCAGCTTTTGTTTGAATCGGTGAGAAAGCCTGAGGAGGCCAAAGTCTTCGGTCCTGGGAAAGGCGGGTCCATCCGGATTCTTCGGGCTACGGAGAGGGAGGCTCCGGCCCCAAGAAACAACTGGGGGGGGGGCAGTAAATTCTGCCCCTCAAGGCTCTCCTACAAGAGTCTCGAGGAATCACGGAGCTCGGAAGAGTATGCCGAACACTGGACAAAAGATGTGGCCGCCCTCTCTCGCGCGCGCACACTCACACTGCCACACACACCTCCAGCCATCCACATATGGGAGGCGTGTGTGTGTGGGTGGGTGGGTAGAGAAAGGCCATTGCTGTCTGCAGCGGACGACCAGCCCCACCCTGCCCTCGGCGGTTCAAGGGAGAGACACGCCACGCGAGGGCCTCCTAGTCCCCAGCCAGCCCGGGAGCGAGGGACAGGAACGGGCGGGGCCGGGAGCACGCAGGCGCAGTGCGGGCTTCGTCTCGCCGCCGCCTCCCGCGCTGCACCACAGGCCGGAGGCAGACAGGGCCGGGAAGAGCCGGAGACTGAGGAGGAGGAGGTGGAGGAGGCGGCGGCGGCGGAGGAGGCGGCGGCGGCGGAGGAGGCGGGGCGACTCCGGTGACCGGGAGCGCCGCAGACTGGCAGCTGCGGCGACTCCCCCCTTTGTGTCTGGTCTGCTCGGAGCCACTAGAAGTGCTTCCCGGAGGGGCGCAGGGTGTCTCGCTGCCCCGCTGCCCACCCCCCTCCCGGGCCACCTACATCCGCCCTCCCGCCGCCCCCCGCCCTCGGCCCGCGACGCCCGAGCTCCGCCCGGAGCCCAGAGCTGCGGGAGGAACGAGGCGGCGGCGGCGGAGGCGGCGGCGGCTTCTTCGGGGGGGTTGTGGTTCTCTCACTGGAGCCATTGACGGGAGAAGACGAGACGTCTCGTTCATGGTGGAATTTACCTCAGGCAAGATCGAGCGGCAGGAATAAAAGGGCGAGAAAGAGAAAGGAGCGCACCAGGAGGGCTGGAAGCGGCAGCCCTCCGCACCCCCTCTCCGCCCGCTGTCTCGGGGAGCTCCGGGCCCTGCCTGCCGACCCCTCCCCCGCTTCCCACCGCCCCGCAGCCCTCCGCCGGGTCTGCTAGACCCTCGCGCGATTGTTCCGCGAAAGCGTGGAGGCTATGGGCTTGTCCATGGAAGCAGGCACCTTTTTCGATCCAGTCGAGGAAGAGGATTTGTTCTTGAAATCGGAGTGAAGGAAGCACCGAAGCGAAACTTCAGGAATCCTGCCTTCCCGGAGCCGTGGGCGATGCGACTCGGGCCGCCGGGCGTCGCCGCCGCCCGCCCGGCTTCGCCCTTCCCGGCAGTCGGGAACTAGTTTTGATCCTCGCCCTCCCCTCCTCCCGACCCCATCGAATCCCCGCCCTCTGCCCCTCTACACTCTGGATATGTTTTCTCCCAGACCTGGTTATTTTTTTGATATTGTGAAACTACGAGGGAAATAACTTGGGGGAATTTCTTCTTGGCTCCCTACTTCTCCCTGCGGACATGCGTTCAGTTTGGTGGAACGAGGCACCCCGTCCTAGGCGAATGAACCCCTCCAGACTCGAGGGAGAGAAATGAAGGGAATTTCTGCAGCGGAATATAAGCTCTGCAGCTAGGTCCTCTCATCTGCCATTTGTCCTTTCAAACTGCATTGTAATACGGGCAGGATAAGTCAACGAGAGAGAAGCCTCCTGGCCGTGTTTCTCCGCCCGTATCTACTTTCCATATTTCTTTCTTTCTTTTTTTTTTTTTTCCTTGCTGTTTCTTGGCTGGCTCAGGGATGACTTCCTCGCTGCAGCGGCCCTGGCGGCTGCCCTGGCTACTGTGGACCATCCTGCTGGTCAGCACTGCGGCCGGTGAGTAGCCCGGGGTGGCGCGTCCCGGCCACTTCCCCTGCGGGTGGCGTGGGAGGGAGCACGCAGAAGCCGAGGCCTGTGCTCGCCCTTCGCGACGCGTCCCCTCGGATCACTGGAAGGGAGCCGGAGCTGCCACCGGGTGCCTGCGCGCCTTTCCCACTCCTTCCAAGGAAATCACCGTTAATGTATTTGTGTAGTTTCCTATCCCCACTCCCATAGTCACCACCCTAACCCCCTCCACGGGAAAAAAAGACATATTGGGTGTGGTATCTTGACATTTTTAGCTGTGAGGTAATGCAAGGATTAAAAATAATATTTTAATCACCAGTGAACAGTGTCTATTATAAGATCTTTGGAAACAGAGCTGTAGATTTTGTTTTAATATAAAGAAGTGGATTTGGCTTATAGTAAAAAGAACATCAACTAGAGAACACACACTCGAACCTTATTTTTAGAATTAGATCACTCTTTGGGAATCCATGTTATTTCATTATTCAAAAGTGTTACCGAATGAATAGAATAAATGATGAGGAAGCTAGAATTGTATTGATACCTTGTATAATACTGTTTATCTTATCTACTTATTATCATTAGTATTATTTTATTCCCAGTATTTCAGTAATTATGTCTCCATCTTTTCAACCTGAACATTAGTATTTCGTATGCTTTTGAAATTACAGTACTGTTGGGCATAGAAGTATTTTGACAACTTTACTATTAGTTGTCTGGCATCTATTGGCTTTTCTGTCATTGAGACAACTTTGACCTGACATCAGACTTCTAGGAGATTTGACTCCTGAAAGTTCTTTGACATTTTATTAAGGCCCAAAGGGAAATGATAGTCATCCTTTCCTTTGGATATTTTCTTTTTAGTTCTAAGACACATTAGAAAAAAACCTCACGTTACATTTGCAGTTATTTCTTCAAGCAGCCTTTGGTGATTTGTGTTTAGAAATTTCCAGGAGTGAATTGTACATATAATTCTTAAATTTGGTTTAGAATGGCAAATGGATTATGTTTCTAAAAAATGAGTAAAGAACAAAATGATGCTTTCCAATTACTTTTTTTGTTTTTATAAGTGTTTAATTTTCACATTCAATAAATTTCTCCTTGTTATGTTAGACACAAAGTTATTATTTCCATTTAAAAGTTTGCCCAGAGAAATTATTGAAAGAAAATTTGAAGTTTCTTTTTGTGCTTTTGGTATTGTGTATTAGTGCCTATTATTATTTTTCTTTTTTTAAAATTTTTCTCAGTGTGAATTTCCAAGTCAAGTGCCTATTATTTATGATAAATCTATATAGTTGTGTTAAAATAATTTGAACTTCTGAATTTATTTTGAAACTAATATCTTAATCATTGCAGTTCCTTTCAGAGTAAAAATGAGTGATTTTTCTCTAAATTTCTTTATATTGTGTTAGCTATTTAAATTCTCTAGCTGTAAGCCATGTGGTTCCTGTAAAATATGAAGAGAGTAAAAAGGCCTTAAGCTTAGCCAGTTATCACATGAGCAGAAATCTCAGAACATAGATTTTTTAGTGTTCTTTGTCATTCTTGATCTTTTTAGAATGTAGAGCCTTTTTTATAATGACATGCTCATCATTTTGTGATCAAAACTGATAAAAGTAAGCAAAAAACACACTGACTTAAAAATAAACGTAATTTCTGTTTGGTAAATAAAATATTCTTAGAATAATTTTCCTTAAAAGGGATGCATTAAAAGAATCACTGTTTCCAGGTGGTTTTAGTCTTTTTTTCCTGTAATATTATATAGCAACAGATGACAAAATTTGTGAAGCTGGATTTCAGAGCTGTAATAATAATATTAGCTAGTGTTTATTGAGCCCTTATGTGCATCAGCAAGTATTCAAATAGCTTTACATAAATTTTCTCATTTGATTCTCTTGACAATTCTGTAGGTTATTATTATTTCCCTTTTACAGAGGTGGAGAATAAAGTACAGAGAATTTGAATAATTTACCATACAGTCAGTAAATTATGGAGCCAGGATTATAGTCTGCATCCTTACCTACCACATTAATGGTAACAACAGCAGCAGCAACAACTTCTCCTCACTCTAATTGGGTACATGAGATAGAGTAATGCCTTCACCAGATCAGCCTTTGAAAAGAAGCAGAGACACTTACAGGATATTAGTACAGCATTGGTCATGCAAATGTCATGGTTCCGAATGTGCGAAACTTTGCCTAATATTGGAATGGCTAGTGCAGCTTCATTAAGTGCAGGGTGACTAAAGACCGCCTGTGTGGATTTGGGATACATAGATGCAGTGATGTAACTGGACAGGTGCAAATAGTGCAGCTGAACAGGAAAAAAATGCCAAAAGACTAATTGATAGCACATCCCTCTTTGGGATCGTGAATGAATCATTTCTTTTGAATCCCTCTTTCCACTTACCCTACATAATTCTTGGACTTCCTAATTCTAAGAACTGTTGGTATGCAAAAAAATAGAAATTATGAAAAAAAGATGTGCTTGTTTGGTTTATACATGAATTCTTAATTTTAATAAGAGACTACAGCACAGGTATTATTTAAAGGTCATGATTCGTATGTATTTGAAATAATTCAAATAGATAGGTTGACTAGATTGCAATTTTACATCTCTTTAGGAACCCCCACATTGTCTAAAGTGAGATTAATCTCGTGTTAGTTAAGTGTTCTTGAGCAGTTAGTGAATACTATTGAGTAACTAGAAATTTAGTAATCTTCACTTTAGTGTTTCTCAAAGTGTGGGTACTGCAACAGAATTACCTGGGGTTCTTAATGAAATGCATATTTTTGGCCCTATAGCCTAGATGTATTGAATGGATCTCTCTGGGACCTATATATATCTATTTTTAAATTTAAAACCCAAAAGAGTCTCAGGCAGGTTTGAGGACCACTGCTTTATATCATCAGTCCTGATTGTTTGAATTTATTAAATATGGCGATTCAGTGACCTTTTGCTGCATGATAATTGGCAACCACAAAATCTTAGTGGCATGCAACAATATGCATTTATTCTGCGCTTTGTGTCTCCTGGGGCCCAGGCTGGAGGGAGGGGTAACATCTATCTAGAGGAAGCTTATGTCATGGCCTTGGCAGAAACACAAGAGGGCAAGCCCAACCCACGAGCACATTTCCAGACTTTGCTGCAAGTCATATGGCCAAGCCTAAAGACAAGAGGTATCAAAGTACACTTTGCCTATGAGACTAATGTAACGTATGGATGTGTAGTACTATTGCAAAAGAATGAAGAATTGAAACCCTGAATCTACCATATATAATCAGGAAGATGCTCCAGAAGCGGGGCTTCTCTTCTCTTACCATTTGAGTTGGGCGAAGCTCTTAATGAGGCCTTTGCATTAAAATTATACAAACCTTAGCCTCTGCAAAGGCTATCCTGGCACATGGGATGGTGTGGTGGTAGTGGTAGTGGTATTGGTGTTGACCAGTATGTGAAATGAGGGTAGAGAGATGTTTATTCCACAGAGACATCTTTCTTTCATTAAAGGCCAGCTTTTTTAACAGTGAAAGAGAAGAAATTGAATATTGATCTCCAATGGATTAATTCTAACTATAAAAAGTACTGAGTGAAGTCAGTAAATCAGCTAATTTTATAATTGGCCATACCACTTATTTTGGCACCTAGTCATATATTACCTGCTCTTGAATATCAGTTTTTTTGTACTTTGTACAAAAGGTACTTTTGTACCTCCCAACTCATAATTGCTTCCAGAAGATAGTGTTCATATCTTAAATTTTTTTGTAATCTACCATATTGCTAAATACATAGAAGATGTTTAAGAAGTACTTATTGAATGAATAATAAAAAGGACCTGGAGCCAGGACATATTCTAGGATTGCTTACTGACTCATATGATATATTAGTAACTTAACTTTTTCTTTGTACCAGTTCCTTCAACTATAAAGTATGTAAGTTTAAGTGGTGGAGTGGGAAGACTACTGTCCTGAGTTAATGAGACCTAGATTCTGTGTGATTCTGGGCAAATAGGTTACTTAACCTAGTTTTCTCAGTTGTAATATTATGGAGTTAGACTGTCATGTTTAAAATACAGATTCCTGGGCACCTTCCTAGAACTACTGAATCCAAATCTTTGGACACTGAGCCTGGGAATCTGCATTTTTTCTTTTTTGTATGATTTTATTTTTTTAAAAAGCAAAACACTTTATTTTCAATAGATGAAAACCAATTTACATGTTACTATTAAAGACAATCATTTTACTATAAATGAAAATCAGCTACTGTACTTTTTTTGAGCACTTTAATAGAATTATTCAACTTTGATTTGTCTATGATTCAATAATATATGTGTGGGTTGTTTTAGATTCGAAATACACATTAGTAAAAATACTTGGCCGGGCGTGGTGGCTCACGCCTGTAATCCTAGCACTCTGGGAGGCCGAGGCGGGCGGATTGCTCGAGGTCAGGAGTTCGAAACCAGCCTGAGCAAGAGTGAGACCCTGTCTCTACCATAAATAGAAAGAAATTAATTGGCCAATTATATATATATATATATTTTTTTTTTTTTCTAATATATATAGAAAAAAATTAGCCGGGCATGGTGGCACATGCCTGTAGTCCCAGCTGCTCGGGAGGCTGAGCCAGGAGGATTGCTTGAGCCCAGAAGTTTGAGGTTGCTGTGAGCTAGGCTGACGCCATGGCACTCACTCTAGCCTGTGCAACAAAGCGAGACTCTCTCAAAAAAAAAAAAAAATACTTATTAGTAAATTCACTCATTGCCAGGGCAAAACTCAACATTCTTTAATGGAAAACAAACAAACACAGAGTCTGAACACAGTAGTATCTACAAGTCTAATTTACCATAAAAAATTACAAACATATAAAGAAACAAGAAAATGTATAGCCTGGAGAAAAATACAGTTGGTAAAAAACACACCTAGAAATGACAAGAATTTTGAAATAGGAATCTGCGTTTTTTGAGACAGGGTCTTGCTCTGTTGCCCAGACTGGAGTGGCAATGGTGTGATCATAGCCTTGAGGAGTCTTCATTTTAAACACCCTCTATCTCCCAACCCCCATAAATTTTATATACCCTTGAGAACTATTGAATCTGAGATTCCTTCTCACTCTTAGGTTCTACAACTTTGTTATTTCTACTTTTTGTGCTAATTGTAACTTGTTCTACATCTTTTATTCAGTCAACATTGGGACCAAACATTTCTTACTTTATGTATTGAGTAATTACTCTAAACCTTTTCTTTTTAAAAATTAGCAATTTTTTTCTTGCCTTTTCTTGTTCCTAAAGGTGATATATTATTTAATGAAAAAGCCTTTGAAGGCTTTGCTCACCCAGTATTATATTTGTTAATTTAGCCTGTATTTTTATTTATTTATTTGGAGTCAAGCTGTGTCACTCAGGCTGGAGTACAATGGTGTTATCATAGCTCACTATAACCTTAAACTCCTAGGCTCAAGTGATCCTCCTACCTCAGCCTCCCCAGTAGCTGGGACTACAGGTGTGCCACACACCCAGCTAATTATTTATTTATTTATTTATTTTTGTGGAGACGAGGTCTTACTATTTTGCCCAGGCTTGTCTTGAATCTTGGCCTCAAGCGATCCTTTGGCTTCAGCTTCCCAAAGTGCTGGGATTACAAGTGTGAGCCACCATGCCCAGCCTTAACTTGCATTTTTACTTTGGCCGTTTTAATTTCCTCCTACTTCTGCCAAAAAGGAAAATTGCTTATTAGTAGAAATAAGTGGTTTTCCTTTTAGTAAATTTGGATGAAAATTGTTGATGAAGTATAGATAAAGGGATTAGTACTTAACTAAATTAGACTCAATAATAATGTTTTGGTTTTAGTAAGAAATTAATATTCCAGAGAGCCTTCAGATGGATAAATTGCATATATTAAATTTCTATCCAACAAAGAAGAATTGTATTCTGATTTGATTGATGTCTGCTGGAAAAAATAAATATAGGTGCTGTGATATCTAGGAATTCATTAATTTTGATCATCTTATATAGCACTTAAACATGTTGAGATTCCCACATTAGCAAACTATTTTCCCCTTCTAGTTAAATGATCTAGTCTTGAATCCTTTCCAGAAGCAATGAAGATGACTTTATTGGAATTTTGAGTGCAGTAGACTTGAAGTTTTTCTAAACATTTTTTTTTGTCTGTGAGATGCAGATAACAGCTAAGACTACTGTATTACAAGAATATATATAATTTTTATATAGTCTATGTGGGATTAGAAAATAAATCTGTAATAAATGACATGAACAATTTGGAATTTATTGCCTTATAACCATTAGTATGTAACATTCATTGCTTGTTCTTAATTGCACTAAAGACAGGAAATGTTTTTTTTTTTTTTTTTTTTTTTTTTTTGAGACAGAGTCTCACTTTATTGCCCAGGCTAGAGTGAGTGCCATGGCGTCAGCCTAGCTCACAGCAACCTCAAACTCCTGGGCTCAAGCAATCCTGCTGCCTCAGCCTCCCAAGTAGCTGGGACTACAGGCATGTGCCACCATGCCCGGCTAAGTTTTTCTATATATATTAGTTGGCCAATTGATTTCTTTCTATTTATAGTAGAGATGGGGTCTTGCTCTTGCTCAGGCTGGTCTCGAACTCCTGAGCTCAAATGATCCGCCCACCTCGGCCTCCCAGAGAGCTAGGATTACAGGCTTGACCCAGACAGGAAATGTTTGATAAGAAGTGTTCTAGACACAGTTTCTATTCAAATATGCACCCATAGAAGCATCTAGAAGGGTGGAGGGCATTAAGAAGATAGAGAATATATGGAAGGATAACTGAAGTATTCAGTCAACATTTATTAGTGCAATGTGCAACTTCTTTTTAAAGTATTATAGGGGGATACAAAGAAAAATAAAAAGGATTCTTCCCTGCCCTGCCTCCAACCATTTCATGCCACAAGCATGAAAACAGAACTGATTTCCTGTTACTTGAAGCAAAGGTGTATATTTTATAAATCTTTAGCATTATTTTATTTCTTCCCTCTTCCTTCTTCTCATCTTTCAGGATGAGAAATTCCCATAGGTATTCTGAAACATAGGAAAAGTAACTACGTCCTTGTGTGTCTTCTCACTCATCTCTACCCTCTGTTTGTTTGTTTATTTACTTATTTATTTTTGAGACAGAGTCTCATTCTGTCAGCCAGGCTGGAGTATAGTGGGCAAATCATAGCTCTCTGCAGCCTCAAACTCCTGGGCTCAAGTCATCCTCCTGCCTCAGCCCCCCAAGTAGCTGGAACTATGGGCATGTACCACCATGCCAGGCTAATTTTTCTATTTTTTGTAGAGATGGAGTCTCCCTCTTGCTCAGGCTGGTCTCGAACTCCTGAACTCAAGCAATCCTCCTGCCTTGGGCCTCACAGTCATCCTCCTTTTATATCTTTCTTCTCTGTTAGCCTTCTTGAAAGAGCATTGTACCACTCCTTGACTTCCATATCCTGAACTCCTTACTTGCCCCCTTCTCCCTACAATGTATATTAGGTCAGCAATGACTTCCTAGTTGCCAAATCCAGTTACCTTTCAACCTTGTTCTTTGACTTTTCTACTGAATTTGACGGTTTTGGTCACCCCTTGCTTGAAACTTTTCTGTCTTTAGTGACTTTGCATTTCCCTGGTCCCATATCTTCTCATCCCTGCTTCATGCTAAAGGTTTTTTTTTTTCTTTCTTTAGATTGTCTTAAGTACACTTTTCTCTTACTGCTACCCCTTTCTCAGGCTTTAATTATCTCTGAAAGTAGGTGATTTTTAAGTCAAACAGGTAACCAGGATTGGAAGCTATAAAGATCTGGATTCCTGCTTAGTGTTACTATTAGCTGTTCACTTTGGGCAAATCAACCATTTTGGTCTCAGTATCCCCATCTGTAGAGTGTGAGGGGAGTTGGCCTAAAAGTACTTATAGTACTTTTGCTTATAAGATGAGAAAAGCTAGTGATATAGTTAGTTACTAGTAAGTGTATGGCACTTTGAAAGATATACTTGGATATTACTAAGTATATATAGTACTTTGAATTTTGCTTAGATTGGGGAAAACTGTGAGGCATTCTGAAGTCTTAAAAGCACTACTTTGAAAAAAAAGTTGTCTAATTTTTTGCAAATACATTTTATATCTTGATTATATATGTTGAATCAACACAACAGAGGTGTAAAGAAAGGCTCTTTAGGTACATGCTTTAATTAAAATTATAATTAACCATAATCTATATATTATATAGATATATAATCTATATATTAATTAAGCATAATCTATATCACATATAAAGGGTACTTTTAAATAGTTAGAATCCTAGAATTTTAGGGTTGGAAAGGACCTTAAAGTAGACTTTAAATGGTTAGAAGTTTAGTTAAGAGGGTTAGATTTCTACAGTCTTGTCTCTCATTTTAATTTAAAAATAAATAATGCTAAGGTCAATTTCAGCTTAGCCTTTGACCCAGTTATATATTCTAAATCAGTGTGGTCTAATTAATGACATTTTAACTTTAGGTTAGTAAAGTTTTTTTTTTTTTAACAGCTTTATTGAGATATAATTCACATTGCATACAATTCAGCCATTTAAGGTGTGAAATTCAAGGCTGGGGATGGTGGCTCATGCCTGTAATCCTAGCACTCTGGAAGGCTGAGGTGGGAGGAGTGCTTGAGGCCAGGAGTTTGAGACTAGCCTGGGCAGGAAAGTGAGACTCTGTCTCTATAAAAAATAAGAAAAATTAGCTGATTGTGGTACACACCTGTAATCTCAGCTACTCAGGAGGCTGAAGCAGGAAGATGGCTTGAGCCCAGGAGTTCAAGGCCACAGTGATATATGATCTAGCCACTGCACTCAGCCTGGGCAACAGAGTGAGACCCTATGTCTTAAATAAATAAATAAACAAGCAGTGCAATTCAGTGGTTTTAGTATGTTACTGACTTATAAAAATTGTGGTAAGATCTGCCGTTTTAAACATTTTCTTTTTTGTTTTTGAGACAGTCTCACTATGTTGCCCAGGCTAGAGTGCCGTGGAGTCAGCCTAGCTCACAACAACCTCAAACTCCTGGGCTCAAGTGATCCTACTGCTTCAGCCTCCTGAGTAGCTGGGACTACAGGCACGCGCCACCATACCAGGCTAATTTTTCCTATATATTTTTAGTTGGCCAATTGATTTCTTTTCTATTTTTAGTAGAGACAGCGTCTCACTCTTGCTCAGGCTGGTTTAGAACTCCTGATCTCGAGTGATCCTCCCGCCTCAGCCTCCCAGAGTGCTAGGATTAGAGGCGTGAGCCACTGTGCCCAGCCAGTTTTAAACATTTTCTAGTGTACAATTCAATGATATCCATTACATTTACAGTGTGGTGCACCTATCACCAAAATCTTTTTATCATGCTTAGTGAAACTCTGTATTAAGCAGTAACTCCCCATTCACTCCTTCTCCCAGACCTTAGTAACCTCTAATTTACTTTCTGTCTCTATGAATTTGCCAACTCTAGATATTTAATGTAAGTAGAATCATACAGTATTTGTCTTTGTGGATCTCATTTTACTTAGCATAATGTTTTGAAGATTTATTCATGTTGTAGCATATATCAGAACTTATTCCTTTTTAAGACTGAATAATATTCCACCATACGTGTATACCACATTTTGTTTATCCATTCATCTATTGATGGACACTTGAGTTGTTTCTACCTTTTGGCTATTGTAAATGATGCTGCAGTGAACATTGATGTACAAGTATCTGTTTCAGTTCCTGCTTTTAATTCCTTTGGATATATACCTAGGAGTATGATTGTTTGGTCATATGGTAACTGTATGTTTAGCTTTTTGAGGAACTGCCACAGTGCTTTCCATAGTGGCTGCACCATTTTACATTCCCATCAGCGATGTAAGAAGGTTCCGATTTCTATACATCCTTATCGATGCTAGTTATTTTCTGTTTTTTAAAAAAATTATTATAGCCATCGTAGTGAGTATGAAGTAGTATTTCACTGTGGTTTTGATTTGCATTTCCCTAAATGATGAATGATGTTGAGCATCTTTTCATGTGCTTTTGGCAATTTGTGTATCTTTGGGAAAATGCCAGTTCAAGTCCTTTGTCCATATTCTATTTGGGTTGTCTTTTTATTGTTGAGTTGTAGGAGTTCTCTATACTAGATATTACCTTTCTATCAGATGTATGATTTCCAAATATTTCCTCTTATTCTTTACGTTGTTTTTCTTACTTTCTTGATAATATTCTTTGGTATACAAAAGTTTTCAATTTTGATGAAATCCAATTGATCTATTTTGTTGTTCATGTTTTTGGTGTCATATCCAATAATCCATTGTCAAATCCAAGGCCATGAACATTTACTTCCATGTTTTCTTAGAGTTTTATGGTTTTAGCTGTTAGGTCATAGATCTGTTGTGAGTTAATTTTTGTATATGGTATGAGGCAGGGATCCAACTTCATTCTTTTGCACATGGAAATCCAGTTGAAGAGCACCGTTTGTTGAAGAGACTGTTCTTTCCCCATTGTCTGGAATCAGCACCCTTGGCAAAGATCAGTTGGACAAAGTTCTATGGGTTTATTTCTGGATTCTCAGTTCTACTCCACTAGTCTGTATGTCTATCCTTATGCCAGTACTATACTGTTTTGATTACTCTAATTTTTTTTTTTTTTTTTATTTCAGCATATTATGGGGGTACAAATTTTAAGGTTTCAATAAATGCCCTTT